>JARVZY010003598.1:0-25187 GCA_030686995.1 Artemisia argyi | reverse complement strand
ATCACAAGGACTCTATATTATCTTAAATATGATCGACTCATACCTCCATGACGCAATAAACCAACAAGGTACTTTGAACGGTATTATACCATTATAATGAAACTCATCAAAACTCTTCCTTCATTATCAAGTTTGATTAGACCACATTCTAAGCCGATGATTACATCATTAGTCGCTCTAGCAACACTTCACCGACCAAGGTGGTCACATTAATAGTTTTGACATATAATTACAACTTTGGGAAGATGCAAGTAAGACAATAGGATAAATAAAGACGAAGATGTCTTTACGATTAAATGGTCATGTTGACCAAGATAAGAGTGACTGCCCTAGTTTTCGTGTTTTGGAGATAATAACAATTCAAGAAAGTCAAAGTCAAATTAAATTTTTGTACAAACAAAAAGATTTCTTGCAAACCTTACGAAGTACGACAAATTATTGATTTTCAATGGTTGGATTAAAACTTATTCTTGTTTGAGCAAAAATCTTCTTGAACTCCCTTTTTCCAAAGACATGTATATATAGGATATATATTTTTTTTTTTATCAAAATACAAAATATTTCGTAGTCACATCTTTTACATAACTATATTCATTACAAACTTCAAATAAAGTTACTCCAAGATACATTTATGACCAAATTTCACAATGTTTCACTCAAATAAATGTTGTTAATTTTAGAAACCATATCTCCAAGAAGGAACACGCATAACTCATGAACGAATCTCGAAAGCAACCACTATACCTACTTGTTATTTGACCTTAGATGCGAAAGAAACCCCTCTACCAAAGATTGCCAATATTAATACACCATGCCTTAACACCACTACTTCAAATTACAACTTTTTCGCTCATTCCATATTATAAGACTCTCATGCTAGTATAAGCTTGTTGGATAAAGATCAAGGTACAATTACTCAACAAAATTTATATTCTTCTCGGAGACCGATATAGCTTAGTCACATTGAGACAAGACCTCATTTTCATGATAGGATATCGAGAAGTTTCACCTGACCATAAGGCATTTAGCTTGCATTCATGGCAAATCAAAACATCATTCGATATGGTACCTACTCGACTCAGATCACCCGTACAAAAATTTCCATTCTTTATACATTTTAGTCATGCCTAGAGGGATTACACATTTGAACCTGCGAATTTTACCTAGTATAAATTCTCGAATACTTCAAATCATTGGCACCAAATTTCTGCCCTATATCCTTTCATACATAGACTATCCTTTTCAATTGACTGTAGATGCCTTAAAGACACGTTCATCTTTCACGCTCTCAATATCACTACCATATTCTCGACCACTTCATAATCATAAATCACTGCCCTGTTATGAACTAAGATATTTACATTCTTTAAATAAGTGGATTAGTAGACTATTACCATACCATAAGATTCACCCATGTATCCAATAAACCATTCAACGAATTTTACTTCAAGCTATTTTACTACCATACGGGGAAATTGTTTTACGAAATTATTAAAAGAAACTATTTTATTACCACCCTATAAATTGATTTTTCCGTTATTGCACCATGTGTTTACTATTATTACGCGAAACAATTTTCATGTTACTTGAAAGGAAATATTAGGATACCATTTTTAATAACAACGCGTTGAACATCATCTAAAACTTTTGAGAAAAGTATTGATATTTTGATTAAATCAAGCATCGCATCATTAGTCCTCAATTATACATAGCCTGATCACCTATGTATAATTCAGGAAGGATTATGCCATGAAGTGAATAATTATTTTTTTAAAGTATTGTTAATAACAATCTTCATTTAAAAGCTTTGTAAACGAATAAACTCTTTTATAAACGTCTCTTTCTGACAAACTCTCCCTGGATACTTACCCCACCTGTCACTCACTCAGCCATTAAGTCAAATTTTTCCATTGACTTCTCTAGGAGAGACTTTCCATATCAATTACTAGGAGGATTCCTCTATACAAGAAAAGCAATAAAAGGATTATGGAACTACTAACCTAGACTAAAAGTATACAGTAAGACAATTTATAACTCAACAACCATTCTAGGATACCACGAGACCATCTGAACTACCATCTCTGACCTAGTCGACCAATTCTATCATTCAAAAGTACTAGCTAGACGGAGTGGCAGGATCGAACACACTATGAAGGTGCGCTAAGCAACACTATAGAGATAAACCAAGCCTCTTAACCAATACCGTAAAGCATTCCAATTAAACATGGCCTCATCTATACGCAAACTTCCCTGCGGTGAGTTTTCGCAAAGAATAATTGATTTGAATTATGGATATCGATATAGATTCCCTCAAGGCATTGTGTTCTCTAGAACTTCTGGATAACCTCACCTATACATCAAGAGAGGCATCAGGCCCAAGCATATCTCCCCAGCTTTATGTGGAAATAAAATAGACATTCATCGACATAGTATCAATGGACACCCTCATTTTGCGAACATGATGACAATTTCAATGATAGACCATTTCAGGACTTAAGTTGGTTGAATACCTAGGCTTGTAGTTTTGCCGGATAATCGCCAATAGGCATCTTCCAATATCAGGAACCGAACGTTAGACATCTATGCATTTATGCGAACATTACCTATCCTACTATTTTATCCTTGTTAGTATTTTTACTTTTAAATGAAGTTGATTTCAAAATTGTGTTTATACAATTCACATATCTCGTAGAAAATAATTTTGAATTGCCTATTTTGAATAAATACGATCCTTTTAGTCAATATTTTGCAAAACCATTGTACAATGAGAAATAAATAAACATCAAACTTTGGTAAACCGTCCTATTCACTATATTTTGAAGACGGTTTCACATTTTTATAACTACTGAATTTTGAATCATCAGGAAAGAGATTACTTAGTAACCCGTTTGCTCCATTTTCTAAATTAGTTTATTCGGAAAAAAAAATTATACCAAAACTCACAATCACGAGATAAATTTTGAAAACCAATCACTTTACAAGCTCGCTTATGCATATAGGGTTTGCGATTTGACAATAAGGAATATTAGAATGTGTGATTAAGGAAATTAGGAGGAACACCATAGATCGATTACAAACGTCAGCAATGGAAACCAAGCACAATAGGCAAAGAAAGACACATGTCTTAGCACCCATTAGACCAAAACACAAAGAATCAAAGTGTTACCCATATTCTATCTTCTTCGTATAACGCCCTTTTCGAAAAATATAACGTTGTAGAATTAGTCACCAGATTCATTGTAACCATTTCAATTATTCCTGATAAAGGTGATCGAATCACCTCAGACTTCTAGAAATCATTTTAAGATTTCCTTCGGAATCCCATTTAGATGTAAACACCGCCTAACATCCTCTGACCAATGGTCAGATTGAGAGGACAATTGAAACATAGGAAAGATATGCTCAGAGAGTGAGCGATTGACTCTAGAAATGGTTGGACTAACCATTTATCATAAATCAGATTCGTTTGCAACGATAGTTATCGCACGAGCGTAGAGACTACACTATTTGAGGCACTTTATGGTCGAAGTACCAATTACCCATTTACAGACCGAAATCGGAAAGTTAAATTCATTGGTCTAGAACTAAACTATGGAACAACAAAGGAAAATTTCAAGAGTCAAGAACCAGTTACAAACAACGAGAAACCGGTAGAAGTTAGGTTGGTACATGACGCACATCATGCGGATTGGGTATCCCTGAACAGCAAACCAACTAGATTCAAGTGGAAGAACGAACTAAGTTGAAAGCTTTGCCTTGGAGAGGCATGATACAATTTTGGTAAGACGAGATATTGAACCTCTAGTATATTGGATCATTTAAGATTCATTTTAGAATCGACCAGCTGACATACAAATTTGAGTTCTGGCAGAGTTCAGCAACATATATTACCAATATCACATTGTAAACCTCAAGAAGCGCTGACCATCTACTGACGGACCGAACGCGGAAAAAGCCAAACTCACTATTTTTGTAAGCACTCACGAAATAACTAGGAACTTCCTACAAACCAAGAATCAATTACAAGTTCAATAAGTTGTAAACCCTTAGAATTTCAAGGTAATGACAGGATCATGTTCAAAGTTCTGCCTAGGAAAGGCATGATATAATTCGGAAAATTTGGTAAGTTAAACCCGATATACACTGGACCATGTAATATTTCAGACAGAGTAGGCCTAGTGGCCGTCAGACTTGAGCCTTGTTAAAGAACAGCCGGATTACACAACTATGTTTCACCTATTCAAATCTCAGGAAATGACTTTCAGATTAGTCACTCATAATCCCATTTGGAAAGGAATCCAACCCAAACACAAACGTAAAATTGGTAAGAACCAATAGAAATCATGGACTGTTAGGTCGAACGGTTGAAGCAAAGTCGAATTCCTATCGTGAAAGTTCGCTGGAATTCTTGAAAAGAACCCGAATATACTTGGGAACGGGAAGACCAAATGCAACTCAAGTATCCACGTCTTTTTACCGAATATACTTCAGAGACCAACCAAAACTGAACCTCGGGACGAAGTTCCTTTTAGAGGGGAAGACTGTCACAACTCGTAATTTCAGGCCATTTTCCAAACTTCGACAATCTACTATTCATCATTTACTATTCACCAATTACTATTCATCATTTTACTATTCATCATTTTTGAGGTCAATTTGATATTCTCAAAAGCATTCAGAAATTTTACTATTCACTTGACACTATTCATTTCCAGAAGAAAAACACTATTCACGGGCATTACTCATTTTATCGTAAATCTAGTTTACGAGTATTTAAATTCGCGTAACCGTATTGGTTCAGGAGCGAATTCATGCATTATCATTGGGACATCTCATACGGACTAGAAATAGTCTGCATATCATCATTATGGCACTTGCATACTATTCCACTCGTAGGATATTTAAATTAGTACTTTTGGTATAATTAACTTTTACGCATAATTATTTCTAAATAAACGTTAACAAACGATCAATAATGTGACTAACACGTCCGACACTCCCGACTATGATCCCAATATATTTTTATATTCATTTTAATAATATATAAATTATATTATTAATTTACTCGGTGTTTTGAGAATTTTACCGTATTTATCGGTATACGTTTAGATTTCCGTCGGTTTACGATATTTCAACACGACAACTATTTTAACACCCGATTTCCATCAGGAATGTAATTTCAAGAATTTTACAACTTTTATATATCTCGTCTTGTTCCGTAAAAAATCGATTTCTAGCTAACTCGGTACCCGGTATACCCTAAAACTACTACTAAGTACATTATAATACATATATTTCACTAAAGTCTTCCACTAGCCCCTTCCCCCCTTCCAAACCCACGCCACCCCACTCCAATCACACTTACACATTTGACATAATTCACTAACTTCATTAATGTTTAGTACTTTTTTTCTACAAACCAATAATACACCATATAACTTAGATATTTTTACTTCCTTTGTCAAAGTTACAAAAAGTTTTCATCTCCTTTTCTCTCTACTCCATAACCGGCCACAACTAGAGCAACAAGAAGGAACCATAATTTTTCAAGATCAAGTATAATATATAGTGTAATTTGTACTCCTTTTTGAGTTTTGAAATACAAACTCAAGGTTTACTTAGGTTTTCATCCTCAAATTCTCATTAATCTTTCAAGTAAGTTTACAAAATTTATTTTTATCATTTCTTCAAGTATTTATTATGATCATATGGTTTTCTATACTATATTACATGCATATGCTATTTATACCACTTTATTTTACAAACTTTTAACTTTGAAACTCTAGAAAGTGATTATAGTTAGATCCTTGTTAGACCCACTTGGTTTATGATGTTTAGGAACCCATGACACCCTAAGAAGGTGTATGGTAGGATTAGACTAGTTTTGTGGTGATTGAAAGTGATTTGGTTAGATTTGGAACAAGTTTGAAACTAGGAAAATGATTTTTGAAACAATATATTTACCTACTGTTGATATTTTTAAAACGTGGGAAACTCAGTAGGTGATGGATAATTTTTGACCAAAGATTTAGAAAATACTTTCAAAAACGAAACTTTTGGCGAAAGAACGGATTAAAACGAGCTTATAACGAAGGAGATATGAGTTTTGTAAATTTAACGACGAAAACTATTTTCTGAAAAACTGCATGTTGTTTGACAGTTTTCGACGGGCAAATAGAGGCGTTAAACGTAACCTAGAGGAGCCGAACTACCAAAAATATATTAGTATATACTAAAACGAATCCGTGGATATAAAGAACGAGTAAAATGAGCTTAAAACGACCAAGTTATATACGTTTTAAAATCGTCAAAACTCTATATATATATATTTAGTCACTACTAGAAAATAATATAACTACATACTAAATAATATATTTTCTAGATTTCTTATTCAAGGGGTTTATTTTTAACTAACGAAGTACGTACGACTCAAGGTTTATTACGCGACTACTAGACATTATTTTAAGGTTTTCAAAGACGAAGAATATAACGCTAACATTTTATATACGATATATTACGACAAGTTTTTATAACTCTATTTGGACTTATTTTTCCTAAGTATGGAAAGTATTTTATTTGACAATAACTAGTATTTCCAAGTCACGAGTGGTATATGTATCATGTACATGTGCATTCATTACATCAAGGCATGATCTAAATTAGATCACAATTATTCATTTAGGTTGCGGCTAGTGTTCACGCCTTATTGTCCCGATCACTTTACCATCATTGTACCATCCTCGTACCATTATTTCGAGGTGAGTTCTCATAGCCCCGTTTTAATTACTTATTTGATTTCAAATCCCACGGGGGAGAATACATTGCACAATTATTTTTGTACATGCCCAAGTATTAAATTCCGTACATTGCTTAAGTTGCTAGTACTACCACTTCAAGTCCCCTTTATTATCATGGACCGTTAATTATATTGCCAAGCGAGAGTGAGTGGATAGATCTATCGAGGGTGACGCCTCCATTCGTGTTTGGGTTGCTCCATAAGGAAAACGAATGCATTTCATGTCTAATATTTGAGTGACTGGTAACCACTCCTTTGGGGCCAATTTTAGTACGTCTAGCTTCGGGGTCATGAGCTTAAGATCAATGTGGCATTTTGACATATTGTCACCTTGCTTTTACTTTTACTTTTACTTTTACTTGTGGCTATTGTACATACGATTTAACTTATAAACCTATGATTATTCACCAACATTCGTGTTGACGTTTTAGCAATGTATTCTCAGGTTATTAAGGTAGCTCATGTGGCATGCATTTGGACCTTCATGGAGTCGCGGAATCGACGCGTCTCACTATATTTTCCGCACTTATGATACGTTTGATTTTGTTGAACTTATTTTTTCGAAATTAACAACATCTTTTGGGGACCTATGTTTTGTAAACTCTGAATGTTTTAATGATCAAACGATGTATTTTTCCAAACGACACTTTAGGTCGTTCAATATAACTGTAACTGTGGTGCTATGGCAGTTACCCCCAGGTATTCCATTCCGCTGCCATTCAGGTATTTTGGGGGTGTGACATTAAGACCTGTGTTTAAGGGTTCATTTTAGCTTAACACACCATAATAAGTAGTTTTGAATCAGTTTCATAAGCTCTTAAAGCCATTTGCTTCTTAAATCATAAAACAGTCAAGGTTAAAGGTGTGTTTGGATCAGTGAGATCCTAGGTGTTCAAGTGCTCAATTGTTGTTGTTTCTGGATTATACAAGTGACATAGGTCCATATTGACTCAGAATAATCATAAACACCAAGGCTTATTCAGCAAAAAGTCAAAATCAAGTATAAACAGGCCTAGATTACCATCTGTGTTGGATTAAGTGTGTCATATGCCCCAAATCCATTCACTTGTGAGTGGTTTAGCTTAATTTAGTCTTATAATAGTTTAATTCATCAATTTCAATCAGTAGGGTAGGATCAAAGTTCATTTAAGTCAACTTAAGCTTGAATCTCAAAAAGTCAAAAGTATACCTTGTTTCAGAAATCCAAATCTTGGAGGATTTTTTGTGAATTTTGTGTTAAGTGACCCTGATCTTTTTAGGGATTAATCTTTGCCACTTAGTCTTCAAAATCTCACACACAGCTTATTTTTAAGATTTTTGTGTGAGCTTGTGCATTAGCTTAAACTGACCTGCAGGGCAAGTACATGCCCTGCACCAGGGTAATTGACCCAACTTTCTTAGCCATTTGTGACTCGCCCAGTGGGACCCACCCTGAGCTTTTTGGATTTTTAGAAAGCCAAACAACTCATCTTGATAATTCAGTGCTTATTTTGCCATTGTGAGCTTATTTGATAGAGCTGCAACCCTCATTAAGTTTGGTCAATATCTGAGTCAACACTGAGAACTCAGTGTGAACCCCCAACTTCATAGCATCACCCAAGCTTCATTAATAAGAAATAAGCCCTGCTTATTGGCTTATTTGGTAGCCTACCGGTCCACCTTTATAAGTCAACCCTTAGTTTGGACCCCTGAGCTGTTTTGTAGACCCCACAGAGGTCCAAATCCATCCACTTCAGGCCTGTTTTGGCCTAATAGCTTTATAAGTGCTTATTTGCTCATAGCTGCTTATCCAGAGTGCTTATTTGTGACTTTTGCCTAATTTTAAGTTGATATACATCTGTGATAGCTTATTTGTTCATTTGAATAGCTTTTCACCAAATCACAAGTCCTAATAAGCTATTTAGTCACTGTTTGGACATAAGGGGGGTGCACACAGCTTATTTTTAAGCTAAAATAAAAGTTGTTTTGTAAAAGTTTCTTATTTTCATATTATTTTTATCTGTCAAAAAGAAAAACCAAATTTAAAATTAGTGATAGCTTCTATTTAATAGATTCTATCTTTTTCATTTTTCATTTCAGCTTATTATTAAACACTTTACCATTTTCATAATTTTATTAATTTCCTGTCACCTTTAAGTATTTATAATAATTTTCTTAGATTTTTCTTAATCAATTTACTAATTATTAGAATTAAAAATAGTTTAAATAATTAATTAGGTAATATTAGTAATTAATTAGTTTTCTTAAAATTTAATTAACAACAGTAGGTTTTTATAATTTTCATAGGTTTTATAAATTAGTTAAGACTTTTAGAAAATAGATTTTTAATTTCTACTATTCATTTTCCAATTTTCTTAATTAAATTAGTTAAACTAGGTTTAAATTAATTAATAGGTAAATAATTTGTAAAATAGTCTAAAAATAATTTTTAGAAGCTTTTTATAATTTTGTAGGATTCCTGTGATGGTTAATTAGTTTTATAAATTTTTCCATAATTTTCAAAGTCATTTAGATATTATTAATAATTTAAAATAGTTTAATTAAGATAATTAGTTTTTAATTAATAAAAAAAACTCATAAAAAGACAAAAATATTTATTTTTATTTTTTATACTTTCTTCAAGTTCATTTTAAGGTTTAGAAATTAGTTTTGCAAATTTTTAGGTTAATTTGTAATCTTTGTCATTTTTAGTTAATTTAAATTAGATTTAATTTACTTTTTAAATAGTTTTAATTAATTAATTAGTAACTAAATATTAAAATAATCATTTTCACAATTTCATTTTCATTTTGAATTTTCTTTTAAATTTAAGTTTTAAAAAGTTTCACTTGCACCCCCTGTAGTTTGTAATTGTTCAAAACCCACTTTTCTGTCTGTAATCTGAATCCCAAGTTGTGTATTTGTGAATATATCTGTATATCTGTTATTGTGAAGATTATATCAATTGTGCAAATACCAAATATCAGTAGCATAATCAATTCCCAATCATCTTGGCTACTGTCCTCAGTGCCACTCATTCTCATAAACATTTTCTAATACACCATTGCAATCTCGCTGGGACATAACGACCCGGGGACACACTATACTATCCACGGAGAATTGGAACTGAGCTGTCTTTGACTTATTGACCTTGGTCAATAATATCTGACTGCTTTGGGACCAATCACACACCTAATCGGCTATGGGTCCTATGGTCAATTCACCAAGCCTCAAAGGAACTACCAATCATTAATGCTATCCAAGCTAAAGCGTCCCAAGACAAGCTAAGTAAGTATACAAATAAAACGACAATAGATGCGAGAAAAGTAAATCATAAGAATAAAAATTTCATAACAAGGCTAACACCAAGAGGTGTTTAGCCACTCATATTAATAAATGCAGAAAACATCATGTTCAACATTGTGAATAAAAACATAATCTTAATACAAGAATTAAAAATGGACAAACTTATGATTGATATGTGATTCCTCCTTTGGAGATAACTTGTATGCAAGTGGAATGACATTCTCCTTGCTCCCTGAATTCCTCTGGACTTCTGTGTGGTGGAATGGTATGGAATGAATGATATAAAATTCAGAATTTAGGGCTGGTATTTATAGTGCCTGACTCTACTACGGCGTAGCTCTATGGTTGGCTACGTCGTAGCTTGATCAAGTGCTATGTGCGTAGATCTTCTGCTGGCACTTTCTACGGTGTAGTTATATGGGGAACTACGCCGTAGTTTCTTCAAGGATCACGGATGTTCTTCACTGTTTGATTTGAGGACCTACGGCGTAGCTTGAATAATTGCTACGCTTGTAGAAGTCTTGCTGGATAAACTACGCTGTAGTCAGAATGCTGACTACACCGTAGGTCTTAGTGGACTTCGTTCTGGTCTTCTGAGTGAGCTACGGCGTAGGTATAATGCACCTCTAAGCTGTAGTTAGTGCAGATACTGCATACTTCAATAATCTTTATGTAAAATCCTCCAATTCCGCGTCTCTTCGTTCCTTTGCTCATCTTTGTCCTGAAAACAGAATATAAACAAATAAAAGCATATATCCTTACAAAATAACACAAAAGATGAGAATATTAGGGGGGAAATTAACACTAAAATAACAAAACTATTTGATGTTATCACCGATCAACCCATCAAGCAGATACTGAACAAAGCAAAAGCATTCGGACGACTGGAAAAGTACATCGTGGAACTAGAGGCCTACAATATCACGTATATACCACGGAGTGCGGTCAAAGGACAAGTCCTAGTGGATTTCATTAATGAAATCCCTATTGGTTCAGCCGGTCAGAATTAGAAAGGGGAAGGTATGGAGATATGTGATATCTCTCAACCAGAAGAATGGGTATTGTACATCGATGGGGCTTCTAGCAAGTCAGGTGCCGGGGCAGGTTTAGTGCTAATCAGCCCGGATAAAACCGAATATACCTAGGCCCTTCGGTTGAACTTCGATACCACCAACAACGGAGCAGAATATGAAGCATTGCTGGCAGGGCTAAGAATTGCTAGGAAAATGAAAGTGCATGCGTTAGACATAAGAGTGGATTCTAACATGGTGACACGCGAGAAACCTGCATACACACATATAGAAGAAGTGAATGACTGTTTGAATCAACTGCATATACATGTGCATCACAAAAATGTATATACATGCATACACACAGCTTCTTACTCATGTAGCATTGCTTTCACGACACACAGAGATATGTTTGCTATCTTCCGAAAATGCGGCTCAACCATTATTAAGGAACAAAGGTTTTATCAAAAATTGAACTCATGAAATATAACCCAATTCAAATTACGTGATAATTGCAAAACTAACTTAAACAAACAACGGCAAACAAAGTAACATTTCTACACAAACGACTCGATTTCGCAACAAAAGCCAAAATTAAAAATATTATACCTTAGCCTGGTATTGCAACCCATACTCGTCTTTAGCTCCGTCAATGACATGCAAAACAAAACCAAAACCATGAGCGGCCACACACTAAAACCAAAACCAAAACCATCTTCATCACTAAGTATATTGTTCGTGTAATTTTTTTATTATTTTTTTGGACAATATTGAAGATAAAATCACCAATAGTTTTTCCGCAAGTCACTATTAATTGTTATCAGTCGTTAAAAATTAAATAAAGAGGAATTTGCAACAACATAAAACCATAAAAAGATTACCTTGTCAAATATAAGGAAGCAAGGAACTCGGCTTTGTATCTTGTGCACACAGTGTCATGAATTTCTTCACTTGTTCCTTGCTTTTGCCAAAGGAAAAGCTGGAATTTTAAAATATGTGAGCAAAGTGAAATTCATACGAATTAAAAAACAAAACAACCGAAGTAAAAAGTCAATCTGAATATGCTTTATGACGGACAAACCTTGATCCATGTACTTGGTATAATATATCAAATTCTTATTTTGTAGTTCAGAATATCCGAACTCATAATCAAATTCAAAGATGTAATTAGGGTTGATAAACTTACATAATTAATTCAAAGATGTAATCTGGTTTTCGATAAGAACAACTAACCTTAAACAAAAACATCTTAAAAAATGTTTTCTCTCTTTAAGTTTTTAACACATTTTATTAAGTAATTCATCATCTAAATTTCATCTAACCATTAGATTTTCATTTTGTTATTAGATCTACAATCTACTGTTCATTTCAAGTAGATTGATATCAAATTTATACATATTCACTAAAAATTCCATAAAAACCCAATAACATTTATTACAGTTTGTTGTCTGTTTTTTTCCGTTATAGATTTTAATCCTACTACTGTTCATCATCCTATTTCATTTCTCATTCACAATCATTCTCTTGATTATGTCAATCTCTTATTAGCTCATGTAGCAGTTTAGATGGATTCTTCCGATTCTCAAAACCCTAAATTTGTGGATCCACAAATTGGGATTGTTGATGGGGCTAAATCTAAGCGTACTACTCGAAGTCAGTTAGGGGCGATGAAGAATAAGCAAGCTAAGGGCAATAATGCTTCTGTTCATGTTAGTTTTAAACAGGGTACGCATAAGATGGGTAGTAAGGGAGGTAAGAATAGTAAGGGGAATATAGGAAGTGAGGGAGGTGAAGGTAATAGTGGTATTGGGGAAGGTTTTGAGGAAGGTTTTGAAGGTGATATAGGGTCTAGTGTTGATGCTCTAAGTCTGGAATCTAGAAGTGTTGAAGATCCTGAATCTGAGAAAGAAATGAAAGGAATGGTTAGTAAGACTAAGAATATAGCCAATAATGTTAAAGTTGTTGTTAGTCCTGAGGTGAGTGATGGTCAGAATATAAGTTCTAGTATCAATATAGGTGATATTCCTATGCCTGTTCTTGATAAACCTGTTACTAGTACTAGTAATAGTCCTAGTGGTAGTCCTAGAATTCTTAAAAGGGGTGAAGTTTTGAAGCAGAATGGGAGTAATGCTAGTGCTAGTTTTTCATTCAATAATGTGGAAAAATGGCCTAGTTTAAATGAATTAAGTAAGGAAAATAGTTCTAGTCAATCTTCTGGTGTTGTTGTTGAGGGTAGTAAGGCTGAAACTGTTAAGGTTAATGGATCTCTGAATAAGGATATGGGTATTACTGCTAAGAGTGTATCATTTGCTTCTGCTGTGCAAGGGATGAGTCCTAATGGGTGTAATAAGTTAAGACTTATTCCTGTTAGTGTTAATGAATAGGGTTCATCCTTTGTTGATCTTGATCCTATTGTTGGTGAAGGAAGTAAGCTATGGTCTAAAACTTTAGTTGGTTATTTTGTTGGGATGCAGCTGAGTTACAGGGCGCTAATGGGTCACTTAAGAAGAATGTGGAGGGAGTTTAATTTTGAGGATATTATTGTGAATGATTGTGGTTTATATTTCATTAAGTTTAAAGATGAAGATGGTATGCAAACTGTTCTTGAAAATGGGCCATGGTTAGTTGATGGAAAGCCATTGTTTATTCAGAAATGGGAAGCTGGGATGTGCATGATTAGGCTAGAACCCACTAAAGCTCCAATTTGGGTTAAAATCATGCATATTCCCCTTGAAGCTTGGAATGCTGATGGTATAAGTAGAATAGCTAGTATGATTGGTACTCCTATCATCATGGATAGAATGACTACTTCTATGTGTGATAATGCTTATGGTATGGCTAATTTTGCTAGAGTTTTGGTAGAAATTGATGCTCAAAAGGGGTTAACTAAAAGTATTGATGTTTGTTACAAAAGTTTGGGGAAATCAATGAATTTAAAGGTTGAGTATCCTTGGAAGCCTCCTATTTGTAGTACATGTAAGGTGTTTGGTCATGGAAATGTGAATTGTAGTAAGGTTGTGACTACTGATGATGCTAAAAGTCAAGATAAAGAAAAGTTTAATGTTGCTACTGTTGATGGTAATACAAAGGAGGGTGGTGGTGAGGGTTAGAAGACTGTGGATTATGGGAGAAATGTGAAGAATAATGGGGTTAATACAGGTACTAATGTGGGTAATAATTTGCAGAGAGGGATTGGAAATAATAGTTATGTGCAGAGGGGTTATATAGGGGAAACATCTTATGTTAGAGGTGGTTTTGCTGGTAGAGGAAGAGGAAATACCTATAGAAGAGGGTATAACTTCCAAAGGTACTCCAGGAATGTTAATCAAAATGGATCTTCTAGGTATGTTAATGAGGTTAATTATGTTGGTAATAAAAATCAAGCTAGTACTGATAAGGGTAAAGGGAATACTACTGGTACATCTAATAATAGACATGCTAATAATGATAAGGGTAAGGGTAAGGTCAGTGAATATTCAAGTGTGACTGGGGCTAATGTTAGGATGAATGATCAAGCTGGTAATTCTTATAATAGATATGCTGCTTTAGTTAATGATAAGGATAATGAAGATGTGGAAGCTATGGAAGTTGTTAAGATTAGAGTAGATGAAATATGTGGTAAAGGTGATATTGTTGGTGAGAATGAAAGGAAAATGTGGACTAATGAAGAAAAGGAATATTATACGGTGAGAGTACAGGACAATATTAAGAATATGAATGTGGATGATATGAAAGTTAATATTGAAAATTTGGGTAAGCAAATTAGTTACAGTAATTGGAATATAGCTATGAGCTCCAAATCTAATGCTGATAGTATCGTTAAGGCTATAATGGTGGAGAAAGGAATTACTGAAAATCAGGCGTATGCAATGGTGTATGATGAAGTTTATAGAGATGAGCTTGATAGAATTAAGGTGTTGAGTAGTAAGAAGAAGCAGTTTGAGATCCAGTTCTTTTACAAAACTAATCAAGTCTTTTCTCAATTTGAGTTTGATAATTGGGATGAGGAAAAATTAGAAATGTATAAGGCTGTGGTTGGGGATGATATTTATAATAATTTGGTTAAGAAATTTGGGAAAGATAATGAAAAGAGGAATGATGATGATGATGTTACACAAGTTACAAGTGGAAGTGCTACTTTCATGACCCAGGATATTATAACTAATGTAGCTGATAGTGGTATTGAACATGTGCAAAATGATATTGCATCTAAATCTTCTCTTAATTAATTTTTATGTTATATCAAATTGCTGCATGGAATGTTAAAGGGATGTGTAGCTCCCTTAAACAGAAGGAAATTAAGAAATTTATTAAAAGTCATGGGATATGATTATGTGGTATTATTGAAACTCAATTGAGGAAGAAGTTTGTGGAGGTTGTTTGTAACAATGTGTTTTCTGGTTGGGATTGGATTTCTAATTCTGTTTTAAGTAAGAAGGGTTGTAGGATTGCTATTGGGTGGGATAGAAATATTTTTAACGTTCAACTTCTTTCTTATACTGACCAAGTCATGCACTTATTGGTTAAGAAAGTTGTTGATGATGTTGGTATGTATGTTTCATTTGTTTATGGTGAAAATAATACTAGGGATAGGGGTAATCTATGGAGGAATATGAGTGATCATAAGAGTATAATGGGTTCTAATGCATGGCTGATTCTAGGTGACTTTAATGTTATTTTGAATTATAGTGAACATTCCAACATTAGGAATGTGAGTAATGAAGGTATGCAGGAATTTAGAGATTGTGTAGAAGATTTAGGCATGGAAGATATTAAAATGAGTGGTTTATTTTATACTCGGATTCAGAAGATGAAGAACCTTGAACTTGGTATTTTAAAGAAGCTTGATAGAGCTATGGGTAATGGTGAGTTATTTAGTAAGTTTCCTACTTGTCAGACTACATTTCTTCCATATGGTATTTCTGACCATACTCCTATTCTGGTGTCTTATTCTGATGGACATGAATGTTGTAAAACAATCTTTCAAATTTATGAACTATCTAGCTGCTAAGAAGGAATTTGTGCCATTGTTGAGAGATAAATGGTTCGTTCCTATTAGTGGCTATGCTATGTTTGTCTTAGTCAAAAGATTAAAGTTGATGAAGAAGCATTTAAGAGACTTGAACAGGGTTAATGGTAATGTGTTTGATAAAGTTAAGATTATCAAGGTTGAATTAGATAGAGTGCAAAGTAGTCTTGATAAGGATCCTTCAAATGATGTACTTAGAGATGAAGAAATGATATATTATGTTGCTTATAAAAGTGCTTTGGAAGATGAGGAGCAAGTTTTATTGCAAAAGTCCAAGATTCAGTGGTTGAAGGAGGGCGATCAAAATAGTTCTTATTTTCATGATAGTATTAAGGGAAGAAGATGTAGAAGTAGGATTGATGTGGTGTGTGATGAAAAGGGTGAATGTTTTAGAGGGGCTAATGTTGCTCAAGTGTTTGTAAATCATTTTCAAAGCTTTCTTGTTACTTGTGATACTGTCTATCCAATTGAGGATCCTGCTACTCTTTTCACCAAAAAGCTATCTGTGGAAGATGCTATTATGATGATTAAGCCTGTTGATGATTGTGAGATTAAGGATGGTATGTTTAGTATTGACGATAACAAGGGTGCTGGTCCAGATGGGTATTCAGCTAGATTTTTCAAAGCTAGGTGGTCCATTATTGGTGATGATATTATTGCTGCTGTCAAGGAGTTCTTTAAAACAGGTAAGTTGCTTACTGAGATTAATAATACTCTTATTGCTCTTGTGCCTAAGAATAGTACCCCATTGAAAGTTACTGACTATAGACCGATTGCCTGTTGTAATGTGGTGTATAAGGTGATTAGTAAGATTATTACTAATCGTGTTAAACCTGGCCTTGATAAGTTAGTTGATGTGAATCAATCAGCT
The DNA here is from genome assembly GCA_030686995.1 of Artemisia argyi. NCBI lineage: Eukaryota > Viridiplantae > Streptophyta > Magnoliopsida > Asterales > Asteraceae > Artemisia > Artemisia argyi. The sequence continues at coordinate 8,196 of JARVZY010003598.1, read as the reverse complement.
TTCATCCCTAGAAGACAAATTAGTGATAATATATTATTAGCTCAGGAATTTATGAGGGGTATAATTGGAAAAATGGAGCTAGAAAATGTGCTTTTAAAATAGATATTATGAAGGCCTATGATACTGTTAGCTGGCAATTTCTTGAGTATGCTCTTAAGCAGTTTGGTTTTCATACTGTGATGGTGCATTGGATTATGTTATGTGTTTCTACTGCCTCCTTTTCTATATGTGTTAATGGAGAAATTAAGGGATTCTTTAGATCTGGTAGGGGTTTAAGACAGGGTGACCCTATATCACCATACTTATTCACGCTTGTTATGGAAGTTTTAACACTCATGATTAAGAGACAGATTAGAGTTGAGGATAAATTCAGGTACCATGTTCATTGTAAGGAGCTTTAACTTGTTAGTTTATGTTTTGCTGATGACTTGCTTTTGTTGTGTCATGGTGATGCTATTTCTACTTCTGTGTTGAGAAGAGGTTTAGATGAGTTTACGTTGAGTACTGGAATATATCCTAGTCCCAGCAAGTGTAATAGTTATTTTGGAAATGTGCCTAAAAGTACTAAGAATGACATTCTGTTAGTTATGCCTTTTAGGGAAGGATCTTTGTCGTTTAGATATTTAGGAGTTCCTATGATATCTAAAAGAGTTACTAATAATGATTGTTGTGGTCTTATTGATGTGATGATGAAAAGATTGGGTGATTGGAAAAATAGGAATTTGTCATTTGCTGGTAGATTACAATTAATAGCTTCTATATTTTCATCCTTGCAAGTTTATTGGGCCTCCTTATTCATGCTTCCTATGGCTATATGTGATAAGATTGAGCAGATGAGTAAAAACTTCTTATGGGCTAGAGGTGAGTCATCTAGAGGGTTGGTAGTGTATCTTGGAAGGATGTGTGTAAACCTAAGAGCCAAGGTGGTCTTGGTCTTAAATCTATACATACTTGGAATGAAGCCTTAATGACCAAACATTTGTGGAATATTGTGAGTAATAAGGAGTCTAGTTGGGTGAAGTGGGTGCAAACTCATATATTGAAAGGTAGGAGTATTTGGAGTATAGATATTGATAGTAATTCATCTTGGTGTTGGAAAAATCTTATGCAATTAAGAGACAAAATCAAAAACTTTATTGCTGTTAAGATTGGTAATGGTAGGAGATGTGGTTTGATAAATGGTGTTCTAAGGGGCCTCTTATTAACACCATTAACTCTAGTACCATTGAGCTTGTTGGGTTGAATTTAAATGCTTGCATTGCTGATATGATTGGTAGTAATTGCTGGGTTTGGCCTGATGATTGGCTGGGAAGATTTGATAATGTTGTGAATTAGAATGTTCCTAGAATTATTAGTGACTTGGATGATAAGACTGTGTGGATTAATAAGAAGGGTAATGAAGTGGATTTTAGTGTTTAAGAAGTTTGGAAGGTTTTTTGTGATGATCATCCTAAGGTTATATGGTACAACCATGTGTGGTTCAATCAATGCATTCCTAGACATAGTTTTATTTTATGGGTTGCTGTCAAGGGAAGGCTTAAAACTAAGGATAGGCTTGCTAAGTGGTTTGATGTTCAAAATAAAAATTTTCATTTGTGTAAAAATGAGGATGAGTCTCATAGGCATCTTTTCTTTGCATGCCCATATTCTAGAAGATTGTGGGAGAGATTAAAACCATTAGCCTGTTTTGATGATATTAGTACTGATTGGTCATGTATTATTTCTGGTGTTGTCAACAAACCTGCTGGAAACAATGTGTGGAGGCCAAAAGTTCTTTATAGATCCAACTTTTACCATAGAACCCATCAAGCAATCTTAGCCACTCTTTTTTTTTTTTTATCAAAATAAAATAATAAACTTCCACCATTTTTTTAAAACTTAAATATTTCGCAAACCGTAAATCGTCAAGCTACAAAAAAAAAATACCATCGCGACGAGAATTAAATTATCTTTCTATATACATGCATTGTTATATACTTTCGACGAACTTTTTTTTCGATGAACTTTTTTTTTCGCCCAGAAAAATCATATATGATTCGTAAGAATCATATATGATTCGATTTTAACAAATCATATATGGTTCTTACGAATCATGTATGATTTTTTACGAATCATATATGATTTTTACGAATCATATATGATTCTTTCTGGGCGGAAATTAAAAAAAAAGTTCGTCGAAAGTATATAACAATGCATATCTATAAAAGATCTTTTAATTCTCGTCGCGATGGTATTTTTTGTAGCTTGAAGATTTACCGTTTGCAAGATATGTTGTTTTGAAAAAAAAAAGTGGAAAATATAAATGGGTGGCTATGATTGGTTGATAGGTTCTATGGCATGTATGGGTTCTTCATGGATCTCAACTCATGTGTGGAGTGTTATTCAAAGACTTGTTCTTGGAGCTGCTGTGTACTTTGTCTGGCAAGAGAGGAATATTAGAAGAATGCAGTTTGTGGAGAGAAGTTGTGAGAGTTTGGTTAAGGTTATTGAAGATACTGTTAGGTATAAGTTTATGGGGCTTAATATGAAATGGTCTTCTGATGTTAGTAAGGCTGCTAGAATATGGAATATTCCTATTAGTTATACTAATTACCATAGTAGTATGGCTGATGAATTATGTAGTGACAACATGTAATCTTGGTGTCTCAGTTGATATGGGTTTGTGTTGCTGCATTGGAATCACTCTATGTTTTGTTTTGGAGGCTGTTATTCATCATGGTTACACTAACTGTGGTTTGTTTGTTGAGATTCTATTATTTGAACAGGCTGTGATTGTTTCTTACTTGTAGATGTTGTACTCTTTCCCTTTCCATAAGGTTTTGGCCTCTTTGGTTTTTTCTTATGATGAGGGTTTTAAGGAGGCAAATCTACTTGATTGGAAGATGTATTGTTTTCCTGTCTTGGTTTCTTGAAGATTGATGGTTGTATTTGGTTGCTGGGATTTATAATTTGGTTTCTGCATGAAGATTGCTACTTGAAGTTTTATGCTATTTGGTCATATGATGTATTTTGTAGTGGTATTTTTTAGTTTGAGATATGTTATTAGATTATGTATTGTTGTCTTGTGGTAATCAGTTTGGGCCAGTGTATTATGATGGATTGAGGTGGCAGGTTGGTCCCTGTATCACTTCATGGATTCAGAAGTATACTGGTTTCGAGCTGGTGGGCTACAAGTTCAGTTGTCTATTATGTAATCTAGTAATTTGAGCATGAGTATTGTCCATGGCCTGGTAGGGTGTGTTTGGTAGGCTAGTGATTTTTCTAGTCTTTGTTTGTACTTTGCCTTTGTGGCCTTTTCCTTAATAAAATTTTACATTTAGGAAAAAAAAAAAGAACAACTAACCTTAGCCGACCTAGAAGACGAATTCTATGGCGGTGGGTTGCGTAAGAGAAAGTGTTATTGGTCGGTTTATTTTGATAAGAACGTATGTGTATATTACAAAACACACTGCATAAAAAGGTGACGGGCCAGCTTGTAGGCTGACTGATGGACCAAAATAAGCCCACTGAAAGACGATCAACTTTAATAATTTTATATTGAGCACTGACGTCAGGAATTAGTACAGATATATAATAACAGAAAAAGAAAGAATAAAAGGGAGGGCATTTTAGTAAATTTCCAATATTAATATTAAGATAAGGATATTTTATTCATTTCATAATTTTTCGACGAAAAGACGAAAATACTCATCTTTTACAAGTCACGTGACCCACTTAACAAGTTAAACTAACAACTGTTACGTAGAACGGAGGTTTTAGGACTAAACGGGAGTGAAAAAGTCGACGATGGGGACTATCCTGGTGAAACCCTAGAACGGAGGACCAGGTACCAATGGTGTAATTTAGCCTTTTCAAATATGTGAAAAGTTTCAGAGGAGAGTTATTTTATATACAAAATTTTTCTCACATACTAAGGGACTGATGTTAATAGTTGAGATTAAGAGTATTTTAAAATGAAATCAATAGTTGAGATTAAGAGTATTTTAATTTTTCACCTATTTTGTATAATTTAAATATTTCATGAAGCGTTTAATCATTCGACAAAACAAATTTTAATCTATAGACGGGCACTTTGATATACTTTCAGCAAACTTTTTGTTTTCGTTTTTTCTTTCACTTTTTCTTTCTTTTTTATTTAAGTTTTTTAATCTATTTTTCTTTCATTTTTCTTCGTATCAGAAAATATCATGAGTAATCAAATGTAACTAAACACTAATTTGAATATTCTAATAATATCACATGTGATTTAAGTGTTAAATCACATCATATGTGATATGTATTTAACACTAATATCACATGTAGTATTATTATAATATTCAAATTAGTGTTTAATCACATGTGATTTTTTAACGCAAATTCAGTAACGAAAAAAAATAAACGAAAAAAGGTAAAAAAACATGAAAAACATTAAAAAAAAAAAAAAAATGTCAAAGGTATATCAAAGTGCCTATCTATAGAAAGATAATTAAATGCTTTTCATAATGATATTTTATTTCGCTAAACGATTAACGGTTTCAAAGATATTAATATTTGAAAAAAAAGAAAAAAAAAAGAAGGATAAAAGTGGTTTTTTTTTTTAAATTATTGAGATTAATCTCATCTAATTAGTATATAAATTTTAGGGTTAATTTCACAGATAGGTAACGAACTTCCACAAATTTCTAATGTTAAGTAACGAACTCTCTAAAATACTATTATTACCAACCAAAATTGTTGCATTTGTTCAATGTTAGGCAATATGTGCTATTTTTGCAACTGGTAACCTGTTGCAACTGGCTATTATTTGTTGAGTGTTAGTTTGACATCATAAAATGACATAAATACCCCTATACTATTTTTTTAAACGTCCCACACCCCTTTTCTTTTAATAAATCGTATAACAAAAATTTATAAAATGATAAAACGTTTTATCCTTTATTCTCTCCCTTATCCCCACAAACCCACGCGTCTTCTTCCTCCCTCCTCCTGCTACGCTCTCCCCACCCTGTATCGATCCAAATTTGAGCAACCACGAGGGTTGTCATAGCAACGCAGGCCTGGCCTTCCTTGTCTCAACTTCGGAGGTCAGTACAAAAAGATGAAGCTATGAGGGGACGACTTCCATAATCGGCTTAAGGGTCGACTGATAATGAAGATAGAAGGAATCAAACCTTCTTTGTTTACTTTGTTATAATCCAACTGTTTCGTAGCAAGTCCACATATACTCAAACTTCCAAAAAACAAATTCATAGTTAGTTTTCATAGGGCAGGCATTTTTGTGTCGAAGGGGTGGATTGCTTGAATCGGATTCGAATTTTGCTTCGCTATTCTCTTTTGTTAATCGGCTCTAATGTTGCAAGGCTTGTGTTTTCCTTTTGATTGATATCGTTTGTTATTTTTTTGTGTCGATCAGTTTAAAACCCATGCCCGGTAATTGATTCTTTTGTTGTTATTGATGATTAATGTGTGGCAAGCAAATAAAATACAAAAGAAAAACTACTTAGGCTCAGATTGGAAGTGCTTGTGTTGTTTGGCTCTCGTATGGAAGTGCTTATTTTATTTGGTTTTCAGATAGCTCTTGGTTATTCATTTTGTTAGGACTTGGCTTAGTTGACTTGGCCTAAAACTTGTAACAAACATGGGTCGCGTTTGGTCCTGGAGTCGACACCGATAGGTTAGACTAGTCTTCGGTCGAGAAGTCAAAATTTTTGTTTGTGTTCGGATTGTGCTTATGGTCGAACCTATTAAAATTCTGAGATGCATTTGGATTAACTGTGTCAAGGTTGATTGAGTAATATTTTAGCTATAGTGGTTGTGGGTTAATCCTTTAAGTTGAGTTCGAAACAAGTCGTTGGCTTTTGTAGTATAAACTCCGCCTTATTGACACTACCACTGTGAAGTCCTCGGTTCGAGCCTCGTTGTGGTCAGGCTATACTCAAACTCAGGTTGTTAGAATAGATTGAAAACCAGCGCTCCATATTGTCTTTTGTTCACATCGAGTATAGAAAAACTAGTTATAAACTTTGAAACAAGGTTTGCCTTGTACTCACTTTCACATGGGACACAAACATATATGCACGAGTCATGCCTGTTTTCTCATCATTTAATAGATATGTGTGTGTATATATATATATATATATATATATATATATATATATATATATATATATATATATATATATATATATATATATATATATATATATATATATATATATGTTGGACCGTATGTTTATGTTGATTATGTGATTCGGGAGGTCGGGTTTGGTGGAAGAAGATGAAAGCCATAGTTAGAGAGAGAGAGAGAGTAGAGAGAGAAGGAAAACTAGGTATTTTATTGAATGAAAATGAAGAGTGAAAAATACACACTAAGTCTCACCCCTCCATGGAAGTATGGAGGGGGTATTAATAGGTCAACAAACACACAACTTTACAATAATGACGCTTCTAGTCCATGTGTTTGTGCCTTTCAAGATAGCTAATGTAATCCCGTAAATGTCGTTCCATTTACATGTTAGGATTATAAACTTTGATCCTAACAATCTTCCCCCAATGGAGCGACATAAGGGATTACTCACAACATTTCCTACAAGTACAAATACAAATAAAGAAAGGTTTTCATCGGCTCTTCAAATGCTGAGGATGACTACAGTTGACGCTCTTTGTCTTCATCTTGTACCTCGGCTTGAAAAACTTTATCTTCACTTGTAGGCAAATGATGTAATATGCATGAAATGGATTAACTTCCCCCCAATTCATGCTGCATGTCTTTAGCGGCTTCTTCGTACACTTCTTTTTGGCGAAGTTTCTGAATCAGCTTCCCCCCAAACTAACAACCGTCCACATGTTTTCTAACTTTTGAAGTTTTCAGTACGCAGCGGAATTTGTAGATGACATCGTAAACCACACCAAGCAAATCTGACTAGTCACTTAATCACAGTTGTACTCAACGCGGAAGCTCCGTTCGGGGGTAACATGCAAGAAATCAGCAAGATCTTCTCACATATGCAGGCTACTCACACTTCACAACCCGCGAGAGTTGAAACGATTACACCAAAATCACAAAATTGAACCACTGATCATCCCTGCGGACGTCTCTCCGGTAGTAATAAAATTGTAAGCTCGATCATGTGAGTCTATTATGCGTCCCTGATGTGAACATTTCTTCCCCCTAATTGCAGAACCTCGTGGAAAATAAGTGTTTTCGCAAAGAAGTCAAGAAAAGTCAAAGAAGGCAAAGAACACCAACTCTCTCTTCCCCCACGATGTCTTTGCGGAATCGGAAGCATACACACTATGTTTACGATGGAAACGGAGGCAACATAACCCCATATGTCTAACTAACCGATTATGTGTGAAGTTTCATAAATAGCCCGTGAGAATCAACTGCTGATAAACATCTCTACTCTTTGATAATCTTCTCAACTAACTCTTTACCGACCCCATTATCATTCTGACGGCTTTTTGTAGTGACTACTGATGGAGAAAACCCAGTATGACGAACTTGAGACTGAAGTAAAATAACCCGAACTTGTGACTTAAACTTGCACTATTGTCTGACTAAGAACCAATACTGAGAATTTCAATAATGGTAGGAAATCATATACCCATCCAACCATCCTTTATTGTATATGAACGTCTCTTGAATTATCCACGTCTTTTGGTGACACTTGAGCACTACAACGTAACTCCTTTAAAGTGATAGTTATACACTGTGAGCACAACAACGTAACTCCTTACATCAGGTATAACTAGACAACTCAAGTCTTTGTCACTCGTATGGATAAAAGATCGAACAAGGATCTCGAAGAATCATGCATCCAACCAACCCCGATATCTTCAAGATGCTAAGTACACGCACCCGTGATATTCCACTTCAACCTCAAATAAATAATAAAGAATTAACTCCGTAGTCACATCTTGCGGTTAAATGCTCAAAACTAGCCTTTTGACGGTTAAAATGAACTTTGATAATGGTTTCTTTTCCCGATCTTGTCAAAAATGTATCCCCATGAAAAATTTGTAATCATCAAAATACTATGCCAAATATTATACCAAAATTAACACAATGTGTTAAAATACAATGAATATTAAAATTTCAGTCCATGTATTTGGTATAACATACAGCCCGTCCAATATAGTGATCCAATACTACCTCATTTATAATATTCAGCCCATTCCTCTTGAAGTAAAACCCGGGCCCAAAACCAATACTCG
>JARVZY010000422.1:0-24311 GCA_030686995.1 Artemisia argyi | reverse complement strand
TCTAGGAAAAAAAAAAAAAAAAAAAAAAAAAAAAAAAAGACGAGAAGACCAAATTAGAGAATAATTTTAATATTTAATATTACTTAAGCGAAAAGTTTAATATAAATCCAAAATCTAATGAACCTGATCATCCACTTTTTAATCAAAACAAATAAAATAAACGTTCACTTTTTTTTCCTCCTAAAATTAAATATCTCGCAAACCGTTAATCGTTACACAAAACGAATTATACCATCACGACGAAAATTATTGGGTTAATCACACTCTTACCCGTTTCTACCCATTTAGAAGGTCAAACCCGGAGTCAAAGTCAACTATATTAAAAAGTCAACTCTAAAAAATAACTGCCATTTAGCAGTTACAAAAGGAAGCGACACATCTGTTGATTCTACTGAACCAACACAACTATTCAATCGCACCTTTTCACTATGTATATATAGATTAGAATCTGTAATATTACAACTTGATGACATATTATTATTTCAATTAATTCAAAAGCAATTCTTTGAACATATCGTGTATCTTGGTATATTGTGACCACGTTAAACCAACAAAGATCCATCGTTGAGGCCAACAATTGGTATCAGAGCGGTTTGGATTCTTTTAACCAAATCATCATATACCAAGGGTTTATTTTGCCCTGAATCGAAGAAGAAACAGATTCCCAGAAATCGGTAAAAAAAAAATTTTCTGCAAATTATTATTCGAACCACAAATCAAACTAACAATCATTTTTGTGATTCCGGAAAACCATCCTTAATTCATAGTCGCCTCGTAATTAATTACCGGCAACTAAGAAAAGGCAATTTTCAATTATTTTGCAAATTTTTTTATTCGGATTTATTTTACCGAGAGTAGAAAACATCATAAGGGAACAAAAGGTTTTGATTTTTCATCAAACAAAACCTTATATCGATTCAGAAACAAAAACCCATTACCATCGAGTAACACGATAGTCATCAGAAAGGGAAAATAAATTGATTCAACAAAAGGAACAAACACACCTGTTGCATCCAGAATCAAATACCCTTTATTCTTGAATCATCTTGATTCAATTTTTACACGGAAGAACAAATCCGAGAGGGATTAACCGGCGCTCGAATAAACGAGTACACCGAATACCCGTGAAGAAGAAGGTTAACCAAAGCCAAACATCCGGCGGTCAACCATCAGAAGCATAGCAGATTAACGGTCTCACCCAAAAGAAAGAGGCAGAGACATTTTTTATCTCTTGCAAAGAGATAAGAAAGAAAGAGGCGCATCAATAAACGCCAGGGCATCGATCGAACCAACAAAAGGGCTACGGGTTTTCATTTAACCCCCCCAGGTTTCAAATTTTTTATATCCACCCTTTTATTTAAACTTTACTTATTATTAGTATAAGTTTATTTTATTTTTGATAAGTTACTACATAATACCTTAAGTATACTTATCATATTTTGTTATAGTAACCTAGTGTATTTACGCTGCTTATTATAATTAGGAATAACTTTTAAGGAGTAATTAACCTTAGGCTTATTCACTTTGATTTTTTTTTTTAATCTCCGAGGATAGTTTATATTATAACTAATCCTATAGGTTTTGATTGTCACATTAGACACAAAACATTAGAAGTGCGCTATATATTTTTTAACACACACCCCGTGTTAGAATTTTAGGAGATTATCTAGTCATTATCATTAAAATGACTAATGGTGGAGATAGTGGAAAGAAGGAGGCTAGTATACCTAATACTACCCCTCAATTCCAATGCCCGATATTGAAACCCGCGAATTACTCACTATGGGCAATTCGAATGCAAATACTTTTAGAAGCAAATGGGTTATGGGAAACAATTGAGTCAACTGAAACAACTCAACCCGATAAGAAAAAAGAAACAACTGCTATTGCATACCTTTACCAGTCCTTACCCGAAGATCAATTACTTCAAATAACAAAGCACAAAACCCCAAAAGCAATATGGGACGCTTTGAAAACTAGGCACTTAGGCGAAGAAGGAGTACAACAAGCCAGACTTCAAACACTCAGATCGGAACTTGAGTTGTTACACATGAAGGAAGATGAAACCATCGATACCTTTACTGGAAAACTCACAACTCTTGTAAACAAAGCCGCCAGTCTAGGACACACAATACAAGATCAGAACTTGGTTAGGAAGTTACTAAATGTTGTACCCGATAGATATTTGCAAATAGTTGCCTCCATAGAACAATATTCAGATCTAAACACTATGACCCTAGAAGAAGCAATTGGAAGACTTAAGACCTATGAAGAAAGGGTTAAGTTTAAGAAAGGGAAACAGGAGAACACTCAAGATAAATTGATGTTCACACGACATGAAGGTAGAGGAAAGAATTTTAAAGGACGTGGTAGTGGAAGACATAAATATTCCCACAATAAAAACCACGAGAATCCTAAAGGAGAAAGAAAAGAAGGAAAAAAACCTCATAACAACTTCAAGAGATCAAACTTTGATCCTAGCAATGTACTTTGTTACAAATGCCACAAGAAAGGACATTAAGCAAGCAAGTGTTATGCCAATACAAACACTAACATGCAATCTAATCTTGTCGAGGAGAACTTCGAACCTACCTTATTAATGGCTATTTTAGAAGATCCATTTGTAAAAGAAGTTGAAGACCAAAACGTCTCTCTACACGAAGAGGTAGAAACACAAGAGACAAATTTGGATAGTCAATGGTATTTAGACAATGGAGCTAGTAACCATATGACAGGAGTGAGAGAACACTTCAAAGACCTAGATGAGAAAGTTAGTGGAAAAGTGAAATTCGGAGACGGATCACACATAGAGATCAAAGGCAAAGGTTCAATTTTAATAGAATGTGATGATGAAAAACAAAGAATCATTTCACATGTCTGTTACATCCAAAGCTTGAAAAGCAATTTATTGAGCCTTGGTCAATTCACCGAAATTGGTTGTAAAGTTGTAATGGAAGATAATGAACTACGACTTTATGACATGGACGACAAAATCTTCTTAAGAGTCACAAGACAAAGAAACCGTCTGTACAAAGCAAGTCTAAGAATAGGAACACCTGTTTGCTTACTAGCAAACTTAAAAGATAACACTTGGTTATGGCACGCAAGACTAGGACATCTCAACTTTGATTCATTAAAAACTATGGCTCAAAGAGAGTTAGTTCAAGGAATACCTGCCATTAAGCATACAACACAAATTTGTGATGTTTGTTTAGTTGGTAAACATAGTAGAACACCATTTCCAAAAAAAGCCAAAACCAGATCTACATCACCCTTAGACTTAGTATATGGAGATTTATGTGGACCAATCACACCACCAACACCATCTGGAAAGAAATACATATTCTTGTTAGTCGATGATTATTCAAGATACATGTGGGCGTATTTCCTAGAAACGAAAGATCAAGCATTTGATACTTTCAAGGAATACAAGAATTCAATAGAAAAGGAGTTAAGGACAACATTAAAGATGTTTAGAACTGATCGTGGAGGAGAATTCACATCAAATGAATTCATCCAATATTGCAAAGACAATGGCATATCACGACAACTCCCGCTCCTTATTCACCACAACAAAACGGAGTAGTAGAACGAAGAAATAGAACAATTATGTCTACAACCCGATGTATGATGAAAGCAACTAACATGCCACAAGATTTTTGGGCTGAAGCTGTTAGACATGCTATATACATCTTAAATAGTGTACCAACAAAAGCACTAGAAGACATTACTCCATATGAAGCAATTAAAGGAAGAAAGCCAAATCTAGAAACACTTAGAATTTTCGGCTGCATAGCATATGCAAAGATACCATCTCAACGCTTAACAAAGCTTGATGATAGAAGCAACAAAATGGTATACTTAGGCAATGAACAAGGATCAAAAGCTTATAGATTATTTGATCCAACAACACAAAGAATTTGTGTTAGTAGAGACGTGAAGTTTAAAGAGGAAGAAGCATGGGATTGGAAGGATTACATGAGTGAACACACTAATGAACCAGAATGGATTGACTTCAGAATAGAAAACCTTGAAGCCACAACTGAACACCATGAGCAAAATATCCAACCAAATGACGAAGACAATGATATTCCCAACAATGATATTCCCAACAATGATGATGATGATTATACAACATCAGCAACAAGCTCACCCTCACAATCACAAACACTTCACACACCATCTACAATTTCATCCCGAGTAAACTCTCAAGTTACACCAATCAATTCAATACAATCAACCTATCAAAGTGATAGTGGTTCTACATCAACCACAGTTTCACATTCACACTATGATAATACACCTGTAAGAGGTTTTAGAACTTTGAATGATTTATTTGACGAAACTGAGAGATTATTACTTGCTGAAGATGAACCTAAGAATTACAAGCAAGCATCAAATGATCAAAAATGGATCGAAGCAATGAAGGTCGAGTTAGATTCTATCAATAGAAATAACACATGGGAACTAACCACTTTACCCAAAGGACATAAAGCAATTGGCTTAAAATGGGTATTCAATACCAAGAAAGATGCTAATGGAAATATAGTCAGGCATAAAGCAAGACTAGTAGCAAAAGGATATATTCAAGAGCATGGCATAAATTTTGAGGAAGTTTTCGCACCTGTAGCAAGGATGGAAACTATAAGATTATTACTTGCCATAGCTGCTAATAACAAATGGGAAGTACATCACCTTGATGTAAAATCTGCATTTCTACATAGAGATTTAAAAGACGAAGTTTATGTTTCACAACCGGAAGGCTTCATACAAGAAGGGAATTCTGGAAAAGTCTATAGACTCATTAAAGCACTATATGGTCGAAGACAAGCACCACGTGCATGGAACATAAAACTGGACAACACCTTGAAGTCCTTAGATTTCAAGAAATGTGCATTAGAACAAGCGATCTACACAAAGACCACAAAGGACTCAATTCTACTTATAGGAGTCTACGTAGATGATCTAATCATCACTGGCACACCAAAGGAAGAGATCGACAAATTTAAAGCTCAAATGGAAGACAAATTCAAAATGAGTGACCTTGGATTATTAACATACTATCTAGGGATAGAAGTCACACAAACTGGAGGTGACATATCAATAAAGCAATTTGCATACGCAACCAAGATTCTAAAGGAAGTTGGAATGACGGACTGCAATGAAACCCTAATACCTATGGATCCAGGAACAAGATTGACAAAGAATACTGAAGGAACATTGGTCAACTCAACTGAATATATATGCTTAATTGGATGTCTACGATATCTGCTTCACACAAGACCCGACTTAAGTTACTCAATTGGATTACTTAGTCGATTTATGCAAGAACCTAAAGAGCAACACATGAAAGCAATTAGACATGTACTACGTTATGTTAAAGGAACAAAGAACTACGGTATCACCTATAAACATAATGGAGGAAACAAAATACAAGGCTTTAGCGACAGTAGCTATGGAGTCAACACTCAAGAAGGCAAAGGAACTACTGGAATCATTTTCTACTATGGTGATTCACCAATAAGCTGGAGCACACAGAAGCAAGCCACAGTAGCATTATCATCATGTGAATCTGAATTTATTGCAGCAATTGCACCAGCAACACAAGCATTATGGTTAAAAAGACTACTCAGCAGGCTTACGCACTCGAAGGAAGAAAAGGTAACTATTCTGGTTGATAACAAATCAACTATAGAACTAATGAAGAATCCTGTTTTTCACGGGAGAAGTAAACACATTGATACGAAGTACCACTTCATACGAGAATGCGTTGAAAGAGAAGACTTACAAGTTGAATTTATTCGAGGAGAACATCAGAAGGCTGACATACTCACAAAGGCACTACCGAAGATCAAATTTCTAACAATGAGACACTTTATTGGAGTCAAAGATCTAGGAGATGACGATTGTGATTAAGGGGGAGAATATTGGGTTAATCACACTCTTACCCGTTTCTACCCATTTAGAAGGTCAAACCCGGAGTCAAAGTCAACTATATTCAAAAGTCAACTCTCAAGAATAACTACCATTTAGCAGTTACAAAAGGAAGCGACACATCTGTTGATTCTACTGAACCAACACAACTATTCAATCGCACCTTTTCACTATGTATATATAGATTAGAATCTGTAATATTACAACTTGATGACATATTATTATTTCAATTAATTCAAAAGCAATTCTTTGAACATATCGTGTATCTTGGTATATTGTGACCACGTTAAACCAACAAAGATCCATCGTTGAGGCCAACAAAAATTAAATTATCTTTCTATAGATACATACTTCTATATACTTTTTAACGATTTTTTTTTCAGTTACGTCTAAAAAAATCACATGTGATCTGTATCTGAAATCACATGTGATTTTTCTAGACGTAACTGAAAAAAAATCAAAAAAAAAGTTAACCGAAATTATATTTTCCTTCTACTGAAAGATAAAAAAATACTCGTCGCGATGGTGTATTTTTTTTCACTTGATAATTTACCGTTTGCAAAATATTTAATTTTTTAAAAATACGTGGAAAGTGGATTTTCATTTTTATCTTGAAGAAAAAATGAGTGACTAAAATTGCTTTGTTGAATCTCTAAATAATTTTGGTTACATCAACTCCTATTCAACAAGGTATCAATTGGATTCGATACATAAAAATATAAAATAAAAGGCATACATTGAACTCATTTTCCCCCTCAAATACAACATTAATGCCTTCAAGCATAATCTTGAAAACCATTCTTATTTTTATTCTTTGTAAGAGGCCTTAAAACTCATGCACCACAAGGTACTAAAAAAAAAAAAGCATTCACAAGCATATAATCTTGATGAAGCCGCCTTTACTCGATACCATACATCTTTCGCATCATTGCAACAAAGTTTGTGATCTTTTCGGGGCTGGTTAAGGATTCAGAAACTGATTCTCTAGCCCATGATCGTGTGATCCATGCTGCCAGTTTTGGGTAGCGATCCTCCAACTTAAAGCCACCAAACTTTTCATAGGCTGGGAACCATGAGGTTAGACCTATGAGTAAAATGTCCACGAACCCAAAGGTGTCGCCATTGAAGAAATCTTTGTCTCCCAAAGTTCCGTCCAAGTAGAACACGATGTCAAGAAACTCTTTCTTAGCGGCCACTACTTCAGCCTTTTCTTTTGAGCTCCAAATGGCACGACCGGCTGGATAGACCTAGTTTTTATGCAAATATAGAAGATGAGCATGCTTTGCGTTCATATGTCAATACAAATTTTATAAAAGTGCAGTCACTAGCGTCTCCGTTTTAAGTTTTAACACTATATTTATGATGCCCCTTTATTTATTTTGAGAAAAAAGCTACTGACTAGAGTCTTATTTACTCATGCTGGAGGAATATGGCATAGGTGAATAAAATCAAACCTTCTAAATTGCTACAGTTGACAAGTGGTAGTCAAATAATGACCAATGTGCTAATCATAGTACGAGCAATTTTTTTTTCAAAGAACTTGACGACAATGAATTTAGTTACCAATTTTTTAGAGATCTCTCTAGTATTGAGCATAAGCATACATCTTTTTTTCCAAAAAAAAAAAAAAAAAAGCATTCATCTTTTCTTAACCATCATCATGGTTGAGGAGCCTAGTAGTGACTGACTTCCGGTACTACTGATAGCCATTCTTGGGTAGCGAGTATGACTTCATCAAGAAAAAGGACTTACCATGCGGTCAATATAGTCGGCCCAGAACCTGGCTCGGGATTTCTCATATTCACAAGCAGAAAACAAGGGTTTCTCAGGCCAGACTTCATCAATGTAGGTGATAATCACTAGTACAATCGACACTTCTCCCGTCGCTTTTTTTTGGACGTTCCCGTCGTCATGTCGACGGCATAGTATGTTCCTGTCGTCATGTCGACGGGATTATAACGACGGCTGTGCCCCGTCGGGAACATCATCCCCGTCGACAATCGCCGTCGACAATGTGGGTCCCACGGCCTTTTTCAGTCAAAGAAATCTGTTGTCCGTCAAAATGGTCCCGTCGACAAGTCGACGAGATAGTATAATTAATTAACACCTTAATTATCAAACGTTAATTAACTTAATACTATACCGTCGACATGACGACGGGAATAATTTGACGAGTCAATGGTATTGGTCAACGTTGTATAATTATCCCGTCGACATATTGACGGGACCAATTTGACGGGTCAACGCGTTGGTCAACGTCGTATAATTATCCCGTCGACATGTTGACGGGACCAATTTGAAGGGTCAACGCGTTGGTCAATGTTTGTATAATTATCCCGTCGACATGTCGACTGGATAATTAAACAATTATATTATTTTTTTATGGTGCCGTCGACATGTCGACGGTACCAATGTTATATATAGCAAACAGGAAGCTGCAATATTGGCAATATTCCCGGAAAATTTTCCGGAAAAATCTACCAAAACCTGTAATACCTAAACCTGTAACCATAAGCTATAACCACTCAATATCAACATGTCCTAACACATACAATTCGACATCGGCTAAAACACTTTCAAATTATCGCTAAACACCCTCAAAATGCATTAAAACATATAAAGTCTACAAAACGGGGTGTGGTAATATCTAAACCTAGCTGCCATATCCACAAATGTTTCAATACCCGCGATGTTCAAATCGTCAAAAGGTTAAACTAGAAAATACTAAGATAAGGATCGTGAAAATATTGTTTCAACCATAAGTACAACACAAAATATATAACCCAAGTTTGTACCTCTACATCCCCAAAAGTCACTCATCATGATCACTATCAACATCCACATCCATATCATCGCTCCCGCTCCTGCCAGCTCCACTCCCGCTCCCGCTCCCGCCAGCTCCACTCCCACTTCCGCCAGCTCCACTGCCCGAGCCATCCACATGCTGAGAATCCACCTGACTAATATACTGAGACCATTGCGGGTTGGTCGAGGCAAAACCCATCAACAAATCGAGCTTCTTCATCATGTTCTTGCGTTCTTCAGCATCTTCCTGGCTCTTCTTCTCAGCCTCAGAAATCTTCTTATGAGCTGCAGCAAGCTCAGCAGATAGTTCGGCAACACCTAAAAACGAAATAATCAAAATTTAAAAACAGCCATTGCAATACATAAATTGAGTCATGAGTAATCTATAATTAATATTATGACACTGTACATACCTGGAGGTGGAGGCAGGGTGTCTGGTAACGGCGGCCTTCTCAGCCGGGTACTACCCTACCCCGTCCGGCAATGTGGCCCCGCTGCTTGCCCTTGATAACCATGGCAAGTATCTGCTCCTCTGTATACGCCACCCCTTCAGGCGTATTCGCTCCCAAATCTCTCAGACGAACCATCTCTTCCTATTTAGTTGAAAAAAATTTGAGCAAATTAATATATATGTCGGGTTAATTACAAGATTATGTTTCAATGAATCATTAAAGTGCGTGTTTGGGAAAATAAATAAATAAATAATAAATTAAAAAAAAAAACGTTACTTACATACTGAGCCCGCGCCTCATCCTGCAACCAAGCACCATCCTCGTCGCAGTGTGTGTCATAAAAGCTCTGGATGAGTGATGGGTACTTCTTGTCCTTGCTGTTCTCAAACTGTATATACACATACATATAAGATGAAACAAATTAAAACTTACAAATCAAACACTATATATATTTTAATTAAACTTAAATACTTTTAAAAAATTAAAATTAATTACTTTTATATAATTAAAATTTTTAATTAATATATAATTAAAATTAAATAATTTTATAAAAATAAAATACTTTTATAAAAATAAAATGTGTCTTACATATTCGTGGCGAATAGCGGCTAAGGGCTTGGAACCGTGGCGGCTGTACACCTTGTTCTTCTTTCGGTTCTCCTTGTTCACCGCAGCTCGCGCCATGTTCTTCTCATCCAGGTAGAACTTCATGTGATCCTCCCACACCGACGGCTCAAGGTTCGGAGGAGGGTTCTGTCGTATGACATCCGCCGCCCCAGCTCCACCCTTCAGGGTAAAATAAGTTTTCTTCATGATGCCTTTATTGTCGGAGTAGCGCTTAGCTATATATTGATTGAGTCTGTTCTTGATAAGTTTCCAGTCGGGCTTGCGCCTGTGGGTCTCCAAGTCGAAGAATCGCTGCAATCAAATATAGTTAATAGTTAATATTAACATAAATATATAAATAAATAAACAAATTTAAATAAATATACACAATTAAACAAATTTAAATAAATGTACACATTCAAATATTAAAATATAGAGATATAATTAAAAGGAAAATAAAATAACTGACCCCGAGTCGGTTCATGAAGGCAGCCCGAGTCGCTTTCTCAAGATCGTGCCAGGAGGGATAGTGCAACGGCAAGGTCCTAACCAGCTCGCCAACGTAGTTACTGAACCAAGCGCGGTGGGGCCCGACATGATCATACGTCTCCAGATCCTTAGTCTCAAACTCGATCGACTGTGGGCCATATAACTCTACAGCTTTCCTCAGCGCTACGTTCTTGTTGGCTTGGTGGGTCTGTGGCATGCCGCCAGCCCGACCTCCACCCCTGCCTCCTCCAGCGCTAGTCCTACCTCCCCGTCGAGGTCGTCGTCCACGCGATCCTACAAATGTAGTGAGTGAAAACGTCAAAAAATAACAAGTAACAAAATTCAATTAATCAAGTTTAAGTTTCTTACCACCACCGCGGCAACCGCTATCAATCTGACGGGTAGGGGAAGGTGGTGGGTCATCGGCACCGTCACCACCATGACCACGGGCGACTTCTGCTGCCATCTGTAAAAGTACAAGTTGAATAACGTATAGAAATACATGAACAAATTAACATAAGCATGCACACATTCAAATACATACACATTCGAAATAAATATACACATTTAAACAATCCATAACAATTTCATTCAAATAAGTGTCGTTTTACAAAAATTTAAGATCAATCTGCTAAATCAACATCACTATCATAAACACTAGTCGCAACTTCAACTTCATCATCAGAATTGTTTGGATCAGAATCTACTAAATCATAAGGATCGTCTTCTTCATCATCAATAAAATCATTGTCGTCATAAACAGGAATGATTGGTGGTGGTGCCTCAACTAACGTTGATTGACCATCGATATTTAAGGGGGACAATTCCCTCTAACTTGAATTATCAAATAAGCAAAAAGCTCGTTATATAAGCCGAAACAAACACCCTCTAACTTGAATTATCAAATAAGCAAAAAACCAAATAAGCCGAAGCAAACGCAATATCAAGTCCCCCAAGGTGCTACTTGCACCATGGGTACACAATGAGCAAACGCAATATCCTATTCGCAATCCCATTCGCAAGCTAATATACTAAAACCTCACATTTCACAAACATACTTAAACGCTCACATTTCACAAACATACTTAAGCTAATATATTAAAACCTCACTAATTAAATGCAACCTGATATGTAAAAACTAATAGGATATGAAAAAATTAACAACATACTGTCTCTGGCTCTCGGCAGTGGTCTCGGGCTCGCAGCTGTGGTCTCGAGCTGCAGTCTTGGGCTCGGACTGTGGTCTCGGCTGCGGTACAACCTTGGTCTTGGGCTCGGGCTATATTAAAAGAGAGCAAATCAAAGGTTTAAAAAAAAAACTGTTGTCGGCGACATGTCGTCGGGATACCAAAAGTTAATAAAAAAAATAAAACGAGGTACATTACCTGCTTGCTATGTCTTGGTTGTCTCGGCTCTCACCCTTGGCTCTCGCTCTCGGCTATCGCGACCTCTTTACCTGCTGTATAAAATTAATAATAATAACAAAAGTTAACAATAATAATAACAATTAATAATAATAACAATAATTAAAAGCAATTAATAATAATAACAAAAGTTACCTGCTTCTGCTAGTGTGGTGGTGGTGGAAGAAGAAGAATTAAACAAATGAGGGGTTGGAGAAGAATTAAACGAATGAGGAAGAGGAGGAGGAGGAGGTGGTGTGCACAGTGGTGCTAGTGTGGTGGTGGTGGAGCTGTGGTGGGTCTGTGGTGTCGATTGGAGGTGGAGGTGGTGTGGTGTGGTGGTGTTGATTGGTGGTGGAGGTGGTGTGGTGTGGTGGTGTTGATTACTGGTGGTGGAGGTGGTGTGGTGTGGTGGTGGGTCAATAATCGCCGGAGAAGAAAGGGGGTTTAGTTTTTGCGTTTTTTTTCTAAGTGTTTGACCGGATTTGGTTTGGTATATCTTTTTCTTATCCCGGCGACATGTCGACGGGAGAATAAAGTTATTTTGTCGTTTTTATATTGGCGGGACGTTCCAAAATTTCGTGAAAATTTGGCGCTTATATTCCCGTCGACATGTCGACGGGATTATAAGTATTTATTATAAATAATTTTATAAAATAACTATGAAAATGATGAAATTGCTTATTAATAAGCTAAAAGGAAAATTAAAAAAAAAATAGAATCTATTAAATAGAAGCTATCACTAATTTTAAATTTGGTTTTTTGTTGTTTTTCTTTTTGACACGAGATGTTAAACGAACGACTATGGTTATACAAGAGATGTTAAACGAATGAGTCAAGATGCAATGGTTATACAAGAGATGTTAAACGAACGAGTATGGTTTTCCCTACCTAACAACTCATCCTCACACACACACACACACACACACACACACACACACACACACACACACACACACACACACACATCTTACTATCTCTCATTCTCTCTCACACACTCTAGCAGTTTCCGTTTTCCGGCGACACCATCAGTTTCCGGCCGTCGGAATCTTTTTCCGGCCACCACCTTTTATCACCTCAACTTGTAGATCGGGCCACCGCGGTCACGATTCCACCACTCACAACCACTCAACCTCACAACCACAAACATACACTATTATCATGGTGAAGAAGATGGCAGAATTTGAAGCTTTTCCTTGTCCTTGTGAACGAGGAGACGTGATTCTGCGAGAATCGTGTAAATCTTACTCCCGTGGTAAACTATACTATGCGTGTCCTTTCTCGCAGGTGAACAATTACATACTTTTTCGTATATTATATAAATAATATGGTTAGTTGTTAAAAATAATAGTTTTTACTCTTTAACAGCCTGGGACAAAAGACCATGGATGTGATTTTTTTTATGGAAGGAGGAACGACTCGCCAAAATGATGATCGGTTCTCTTGGAGCTTCAACATCAAGCGGTTCTGGATCTGCTCCAACAAGGTGCTCAAAGTGTCATGAAAAAAATCTTAGAATAAACATGCTGGAGGCACAAAAACAGGTGTTGGAGGCACAAAAAAACGTGTTAGAGACAAAATTAAGGATGCTGGAGGCAAAACTTGACATGGCAACGTATCCCAATCACGACCACGCATGTCAGTCGGATGCAATACTCTGTGACCTTTTAAGTGACATGGATAAATTTCATATGTAGAACTGTTATCGTTGTTGTTGCTGTTATCGTTGTTGTACGTTGTTGTTGTTGTTGATGTTGTTTGTTGTTGTTTGCTGTTATTGTTGTTGTTGTTGATGTTGTTTGTTGGTGTTGATGTTGTTTGCTGTTGTTGTTGATGTTATTGTTGTTGTTTAATAAAATGATGTTGTTTGTTGTTGTTGATGTTGTTTGCTGTTATTGTTATTATTGTTGTTTAATAAAATGTTGTTGTTGTTTTGTTAACTGATGTTGAACATCCTTTATATTTTAAATTCGTACGCACAAATAATATAACTGAAGGAGCAATAATTATCA
Organism: Artemisia argyi; assembly: GCA_030686995.1. Lineage (NCBI taxonomy): Eukaryota > Viridiplantae > Streptophyta > Magnoliopsida > Asterales > Asteraceae > Artemisia > Artemisia argyi. Next base: position 10,610 of record JARVZY010000422.1, on the reverse strand, counting down.
AACACAAAGGCAAACTGTTTATTTAAAACAAGCAAGAGTTCTCAACCACATGCATTTTCATACAGACTCAAACTAAACAACTCGACAAACAAACTAAACCACTCGACAACCAAAGGAAACAACTCAAACTAAACAACTCGACAACCAAACGAAACAACTCAAACTAAATAACTCAACAACCAAACGAAACAACTCAAACTAAACAACACGACAACCAAAAGAACAGATCAAACGAAACAACCCGTTTATTTTTTTTTGCGGCTACTTCCCGCTTTACTCGAACTCGCACCATCTTTTCCCTTCCTTGCTCTCATTTCCTTGATATGTGCAAACGTAGCTTCAAGATTTGTGATCCTATTTCCCAGATTATCAAGTTTTGTTTCCAACGAACTTTCAGCTTCGTCGTCACCTCCAACAGCAACAATTTGAGCTTCAGCAGCAGCTTGAGCTTCAGCAGCATCTAGCTCGTCCATGTACTCTTTGTAGTACGGCTTTTTCCTAGACCATTCGATAATCTTGTCTCTCATCCACGGTTCAGCATCCTTAAAATCACCATATTCCTCATAAACTGCATGACCAAAAGTTAACATAACTTCATTAAAGAGGAGCTCGTGTGACAAGATTTTTGAGTACTCCTCTTCAACTGTGCAACCACGCCAAGTCATGTGTGTCTTGTAAGAATTGACGATTGACTTATTTGTGAGAATCAAGAATCGATGTGTAAAATGAGACGAAATTTTTTTTGTGAGAATGTATATAGGTAAAAAATGAGACGGGAATGTTTTTGTGGAGTATATATGGGGGAGAGTATTTTGGGGAGATAATCCCGTCGACATGTCGACGGGAAAAACACGCGGGAAAAAATCCCGCCATTTGTATTGACCACTAATTCACTATTATTATTTTCACTTTATTATCCCATCGACATGTCGACGGGATTATAAACAAAACACGTAATTAAAACTAACCAAACGTTAATTATGCAGTAATTTTATTTTTAATATTATCCCGTCGACATGTCGACGGGATAATAAAGGCGGGATATTTCGCGCCAAAGTTTTGGCAATTATTGAGGCTGGAAATTCTGGTCAATTTGTTCCCGTCGACATGTCGACGGGATTATGTCAATCCAAAAAATTCAACGCACTTGGCTTCGGTCAAGCGGATTTTTTGTCGTTTTCTGCCTTGTCCCGTCGACATTGTGTCGACGGGATAACTATCGTCGCCTAATGTCCTATTTCTTGTACACTCTGTTCTCAAGATTTGTTTTGGAGTGAAAATGAATGGAGTGGAGAGTAACTAAAATAATATTGTGTTCTCAAGAATAAAGCAAATAGAGGAGGGAAGTGAAAAGTATTGTAAAGGAGGGGAAAGTGGGGCTGTTTTGTTAAGAAAAGTTCCATCCCAATATTGGGCAGTAACCAAAAGGAGTACGGTACATACATTTCTCTCAACCTTATCTTCTTCACCCTTAAATCACATTTTTCACCATAAAATTTTGATTATTACCTCGATCTTTTTATTTTTTATATTTTTTAATTTTTCTATCATGATGATGACACTCTTTCTTCTTCTTCTTCTTATTTTATTTTTTGAATCTAAAAGTTCGAAAATATAAAAGTTGGTGATGAAATTCGATTTGTTATTGGAGCTATTGGGATGATAATTGCTCCAGTTTGATGTTATTGGAGCTTTTGGAGCTAACGCAATGATCTTTATTAAAATACTTTTTGTTAATTTAGTGATGTTGGGATGATAATTGGTCCAGTTTGATGTTTGTAAATAAAAGTTATTTTTTGTTATCGTTTTGTTTTGTTTTTTTTTTTGGTAAATGGAAAATAGCTGGTTTATGATGTTTGTAAATACAAGCAGGCAGTTTTCTTTTTTTGTCATCACTTCCCTTCTTTAGTTTTAGAACTTAAGAACATAACCAAATTTCAATAATCTTTCACTTCCTTCCCCACCACTTGCTATCCTCCCCTTCACTTTCCACTCCTTTCATTTTCATTCCAAAATAAATCTTGAGAACAGAGTGGTAGTGAATGTTAGTGGAATCGACAATGGGCTTGTCGTCATGTAAGAGCACAGGCACTTGTTTGTGCACAGGGTTGGATTTGAGCAACAACCCGCTCTTCCCATTCATCAAATCCTCCTTTAGGATCTCTTCATAAACAATATCCTTTTCTGCCAAAGCAATCTTCACTTTCATGCAGAAGGGACTTGCCCACATACTCAAAAGCTTCACATTATCCTTTCCCATTTACGATCTCTTTTATTTGATTTCTGTGAATTTTAATGCTAGTGAGAGAAACAAGATTTATGCTTATATATGTGTCACTATGGAGCTCATTGTGTTCACCCCATAAGAAAATTTTTGGTTTTGCCACATACAGTTGTTTCATCGCAAAAAGTTAAGAGAAGGTTTCATGCTGAGGGACAATCAAATACAACAATGCCGGCAGAGTTGACAAATTTACAGCGAAAGAAAACAAACCAGTTGTAGTTAAAAGAGAATATTCTAATTTACCATGTAATACTCAAGAAATATCGACTACATTTTGACTTTATGTGTCAAATATGAAAACCCACTAAACTCGCCTTTTTAAGAATGGCCAAAACCTGCTTATCAAAAAAAAAAAAAAAAAAAAAAAAAAAAAAAAAAAAGGCCAAAACCCGGAAATGGTACAACCTTTTTGTTGCGCAAAGGGTGAAATATATTACTAATCAAAAACATATTACAACAATTTAATGAAAATACAACTGAATTGGACATTTCCCAATCAGTGAAAACTCCTCAGAGAACATACTCAAACTATCTCATAACGGACAACACTATCTGAGACAGTGATAAACTGCTATGAGGCAGTCAACAAAGTATGGGGCACATCTTGTGCACTCCTTTCAAGTAACCAAGAAATACAATTCATATCCTCTCATTTCAGTTATCTTGCTTCATTTTGTATCTATTTTGTAATAGAAGAAAGACACGTTTTTGGTTCGCCTTGATAACCCGTTTATGTTAACGGATTTATCCGTTGTTGTTGTATCCTGGGAGATAGATGTTCACGATTCTCAAGTACCGTGGAGAGGACGAATCTGTCTTAAGGAGACTGTGAGCATCACAAGCCTCAACATTTTCCTTATTTGTGTTTTTTGAGTCTATACGTGCAAAAGATTTACGGTATCATTCTTTACACTTTATCTTTCTTGTTATGATCAACATATTTATTGCTTGTATCTAGTAGCGATATGCACGTAATATACTACAAAAATTTCATTTGCTCGATTTAGCAAACGACATATTGTAACATCTTTTTGCCATGTTTAAAGAACGTGCTACAACATTAATATACTTAAATCAGCGAGGAAATCTCTTTTCATCAACTTGAGGACCAATAAAGATGGCCCAACTCTTTCAGGCTTAAGTCAGCCCATTACTAATAATAATCAAAAAACAGTTTTCAGATTGGAAATATCGAAAACGTCATTCTTAATATGGGTCAAAACTGGTGAATTCAAGTTTTTATTTTTATTTATTTATTTATTTATTGGTAAAGGGTTTTTACCCTTGTAAATTTTATAAACAAAAATGAAGATCAGGCAATGATGAGGCGAAAAATGATCTGTTTTTAGGGGGTCATTTAAGCCCGGAATTGAATTTATTTGATTAAATATTGCCTTAAATCGTTCCTTTTGTGATTTTAGTTACTTTTGGAGTGAATTCTGAAAAAGGAAACATTTTGGATGTTTTTGAAGCATAAAAGTGAAGAAAACGGCAAAGTCTTAATTTTCCTTGCTGGGAACAGTACCTGACGGCGTCACAAAGTTCTACATGACGGCATCAAGAGTAAAAAAAGAGGTGAAGTGGATAGAGTCCGTGACGATCCAGAGAGTTTTTACACTAGGGGCATGACGGCGTCACCATAGGCCGTCATGGTCCCATTACATGTGACGGCCCAGAGAAAATTTGCACTTGACGGCGTCAGATCTGGATCTAGGCAATCCGATATTACTATGGGCGGCGAGTTGACGGCGTCAAATATTTCTTCTTGACGCCGTCATGATGGAAACTCTATATATAGTTTTGTAATTTTCATTCATTAAGAGAGGACAATTAGAGGGATAAGTTGGAGAAACCCTCGCACGATTTTTTCTGTACTTTCAAGGGTTTTTACCCTTTGAAACTTTTCATGTTCAATTATGATAAGTATCATTTCAATTCATTCAATATGTCTATGTGTTGTTTGAATATATGTAATACTCCGTAAAATCTCAGGTCATTTATTAATGCTAATTATCGATACTATTCTAAACTAAGTCATTTTGCGGGCTAATTTGAAATTTTTATATGAGACACCGATTGTTTGACACCCGATTACTATGAGACACCAATTTTTTGACACCCGATTACTATGAGACACCGATTGTTTGACACCCGATTATTTTAGTCACCGTTTGTTTAACACCCGATTATGTTTTGTTACCTGATATCACCCGATTGTCACTCTTGGATGCCACCCAATGAGGTTAACACGGGTAACTCTCACTTGCGACCCGACACCCTGATTGGACACCGATATATTATTAATATATATGTAACGAAATATTTATTAATTATTACGAACTATTATCACTATGTATATATAAGTATATATATGCGTATGAACGACACCGTTTATATTTTCATGGACTACACGGATCAACACCGACACTGACACCAAGAATAAGCTACGAACGTATTAAACACCGATACCGAAACTAAAGTACGAAAGCACTAGTTACCGACACTAATTATTTTGTGATGGGCCGAACACAAATCACAAGCCCAACAATCAATCTTGTTTCTATGTTTTATTTGGGCCGAGTACACCACAAGCCCACACGATTCCCTTGTTTCTTTGTTCCCACTTGGGCCGATATTTCACAAGCCCATGTGGCTGTTTATTTCTTTGCACTTCATGCGACTCAAATGAACAAGAATGGGCAACATGAATATACACACGTTTTATTTTCTTGGTTCCCTTCAAGCTCGACATTAAGCATGCAACCTCTCGTTGACTTTGTATCACACAACAATGAGCCACCCTTTTAGCCGTCAACCCGTTGGATAATCACAATAAACACCTAGTAATCCTAACCAACTATTATCCCATGGATCGAGTGTTTCATATCCTCCCAACATGAATTTCACATGTGCTCTAATCTCATTTGTTTAATACACTACTAACCTAAGCTAGACTTAAACTAATCAAAAGTAAACCATCGTTGCCCCTTACCACCTCAACTCGACTTGACTAGAGATTCAAGGACAAGAGACAAGGTTGTCTCCCATCGAATGACCACTAAGAGACATGTCTCACCATGTCAAACATACAACTACTCTTACTACCCTATATAAGTCACATTAAATGCTAACTTACTCACACTCTCAAGTTTCACCAAGTTCTCAATCACAAAACTCTCTACTTCTTTCTTTCTTGGTTGCTGTCGAGAGGATCTAGGGCACGAGTAAGGTTTTTGGATCAAGAATACTAGTTGGGTAACTAAGTTTTGGAAAGAAGGTCACTAGACGGAAGAGGGTACCACGTTTGCTTGTTCACTTGTCTCGTACACACGACATCATCACCACCATTTTGGTGTTGTAAGTTATCATCACCCTTTTCATTCCTACTCTTATATAATCATGCATATCACATTAAGATTATCACACAAAACGTTTTATTTTCTAAGTATACATTTCGTTACACTTATGACTATTATTTTACACGCCTCGACACCCCTAGGAATGGTCTCGCCATTTCATTTTTATACGTACAACCTACCTATATTTTTCGACCACCTACATCTTCGACTCACACTTAACCAAACCTAACTAACATGCAAGCCATACACGATCGTATACTATGAAAACTACGCCTAAACTAACCCTGTGTCGAGCACCACTTTATACAAACTAAAATGTCACTTGGGCTTAGATTGGGCTAACGAGCCCATTTGGTTTGCAAAGGAGATTTTCGGTTCAAAAATTTGGAAAATAGCGAGAGGCATAAAAACCGATTTTAAGGATTTTTACAAGTTATAATTACCATTTTATTGTAATAAAAAGGTTTGTTTTTCGAAAACTTAACCAAGGACTATTTTTGCAAAAAGTCGCGTTAAAGGACTAAAAGTGACAAATCATGAAAACTTTCGGACTAAGTATAATACTATAGATTTCTAATATACATTGAAGGATAGAAACTGTAAATTTCAAATGATCAAGGTGCAAAGTGTAAAAAGTATAACAAGGACTAAAAATGTAATCGTTTTTGACCAAAGGGTAAAAAGTGTAACTCTATTAAAGTTAAAGGTAAAATTTGGACAAAGATATTTTGTGAAATAATTATTTTACGTATATAAATACATATATACTTTGTAACTTAAAAATAAATATGTAGCTTTACTAAAAATATTTAATTATAAACATTTTTAACGATATTATTTTCACAAAGGAATTGACATTTATTGAACACCGGTTCGTGTCAACGATACAAATAACTACGCAAAGTTATTTTGAAATATGTTAAAACACCCGAATGGATATCACCGTACACGAGACATATCACATGTCATTTACGAATCGAATCTAAGACACCGATGATAATATATATATATATATATATATATATATATATATATATATATATATATATATATATATATATATATATATAAGTCGCAAGTCGGAGGAATTTCATTGCTAGTCGTAGCAGTACACTGTCACCTTTGAGCACCGTTATGATTCACACACACCTGTCAGGTGAGTTCATGGTCCTACATTTTTAATTGTTCTTAAACCCCGTGGGGAGATACATAATATAAATCGAACACAAGTATTTTCTGTATGCTGTTACTATCTGATATTGCCTAAGTTGACACCCGTGCTACAAGTCCCTCATATCACGAACCTTAATCACTTGCGAGTGAGCGCGAATATAGTTGGTAGATCTATCGGAATGGCAGCCCACCTCTGTCAAGGTGATCACTTGGCAGGAGGTGTGCTGTATTCGAGGAATCATGGAAATTTGGCACATTTCCTGTCACCGAGGGCCACTTGTCATTTACATCCTCTGTGGTGTAGGTGATTGTTATTATCTTTATGATATGTCGAATCGATGTTAAGGCTTGCGTTTCGTGAGGCTTAGGAGAAATATTTCACCAGTTTAGTCAAGACCTGTCTATCTTGGCTTGTTTATTTCAAATGCTTGACTTGTGTTCACACTATTACTATTTAAACTACTATGGATTCACTCAACCTTTGTGTTGACTTTTTAAGCATGTTTATCACAGGAAATTAGCAGGCATGGCGGCACGGAGCTGGCAAAAGGGCACACAGGACCTCCCTTTTTATTTCAATAATTATATCATTCTTTGCAAACTCATCACTTCTTTTGCGAAACAATTAACATTTTGGAAAAATGTTTGTAACTCTGACTATTTGAGTTTTCATGGAATGATATTGACTATCATTTGAATTGTTTCTATGAATATGACTGTGTACTAAACTGTAATGACCCCAATTAGACTTCCGCTGCTTATCAAAATTTTCGGGGTGTTACAATATATCTTATGCTTGTCTTGATTTTAACATGCTAGGCTAGATCTCTTGTGTGTTTGCTTAGATGTAGTGAAACCTAGATGTTGATTATCGGTTGATTGCTTGTTTATAGTTGTTACGGATGAATGATTTCGATGTTAGGCTTAAGAAAACTGGCAGACTTCCATAGGGTAACATGCTTGAATGTCTTAAGAAACATGAACCAATGCGTACTAGGTTTTTATGGTTATATTTAATGCATGAGCGAATTCTAATGATCCCATGTTAGGAGCTTCTTGCAGGCTCGACATAGGAGTGAAGTAGGAGCTTATAGAGTTGGGGAAGTACGTACGCCACCCCACGAATTGTATTAAGGAATATAACCTGTCATCCACACAATTGTAACAAACTATCAACCTGTAAAAGATATCTAGGGAGTAATGAAATATAAGTAAACACAATTTTCCCATTTATTGTTCACACCACTAGTTTAATTAGCTTTATTTACATTTTTGTTATTTTATTTTGATTGCATCTTTAGTTATTGGGTTAGTTGATTAGCAACTAATTCCGCCCACTCTTCCAAAAACCCGAGATTTTAATTGCTTTTATAAATATATAAAAATACAAAAAGAATCATCCCTCACCTCTAGACTTAATTTTTAGGCATTCTAATCCTAGCGACACTATTCCCGAGTTGAACGATCAATCCCCCGGTACTTGTCACTATACTATACTACAACAATCAGGTACACTGCCTGGTGGGGGTTGTAAGCTTCTCGAGATCCCTTGAGAGGTAAAGCCTAGTGCAATTCCCACGCATCAGGCAACATGGTACAGAACCATGTTGGCTATTACAACCAAAACGAACGTGCCAACAGTGCTTCTAACCACTATTCAAGTTTGACTTGCCAAACTTATAAAAACCATCCTAGACGATCAAAACCAAATAAAACTATAAAACCTACGTCTAGACAAGCAAACAATCTATTATTGATGATCCATGATTAGTGATATAGGGAGCTTCCATGCTTCAATAGCATTTTCAACCTGACTTGTTCGCTTAAAATGCAACGTTAAAAGCTTAAGCTGAACGGTAGAAATAATAGCGTCCACCACTTGTTCTTTTGTTCTCTTCTTTTTCTTAAACAGCGAGTTTATCTCCTGCCAAATGAAATACGTTGTAGCCACAAAAACAATTTTGGAGATGATACTTTGAGCTGAACGAGATTTACCAAAATGAAGTAGCCATGACACCACACTATCCAGCGAAGTTGAAATGCTAGGCGAACCAGCTTTTTCCATCAAATGAGACCATAGATAAGAGGAAAAGTGGTCATGAGAATCCAGCACTAAATCACAAAGAGAACATTTAGCCATGTTTAAGTCGATCGAATACCCAACATCATCATGTCTCTTAATGGACTCATGTTACACCCCACATGTTGAACAAGCCGAAATTGACAACCCATCTCCAATTATGAACCAAATAAACTTCCTTACGATGGGACGAACTTGGAGCAGCTTACTCCATCCCCATGACATATTACCCCGAGAAGGATAGTCCCAAAAATTATGACCTTGAAGTTTGTATGTATGGATCCATTTGACCCAAAGAGACTCCTTCAAATTAAGAATACTCCAAATATGAGATGTAATAAGGGCTACATAAAATATCTCAAGCCTACAAATACCTAAGCCCCTCATTTTTTGCAAGCCATATAGCCTTCTGAGAGACTTTTGCTTTACCACGACGCATATTGCCTTGGCACCATAAAAACCCTCTCATAAGTTGTTCAATCTCCACAATGATATGAAATGGAAGAATAAACACCGAAGACCCATATACATGCATAGAATAATTGACTGGTTGAACAAGTTACAAACGTCCCACAAAAGAAAGAAACTTATTCTTCTAATTACCAATTCCTTTTTGAACCCTCTCCAGTAGCCCCTTACAATCTCTATAGACAAGTCTAGTAGAAACTAAAGGAACTCCAAGATACATAACCGGGAAGAGTATTCTATTGAAAAGGAAGAACCTCAAGAATCACCACCTTTGTATAGTTTAAAACATTTCAAAAGTTGGCCGTACTCTTGGGAAGACTTGGATAGCCCCAAAACATTCTTGAACTCCTCAAGAGCCTCCATAATAACTCGGGCCTAACTAGTATTTCCATGAGCGAATAAGAATAAATTATCCCTAAAACAAAGGTTAATAATATTAAGAATAGCACATTGGTGATGAAAAGTAAAGTTATCCGCTTCTTTAACCTTCCTCTTCAATTTGAGCGTTAAAATCTCCATGACTAACGTAAATAAAACAGTGATAGAGGATCACCTTGGCGAAGACCCCTTTTCCCTTTGAAGAAACCGTGAAGGGTGCCATTAACGCTTACCGAAAAAGATGTTCTCATAACACATTCCATAATCCATGAAACCATGTAAGGATGGAAACCAAACTCAATAGTAATCCTCTTCAGAAAACCCAATCTACTGTGTCATAGACTTTTTGGATGTCAACTTTAAAGGCACAACTCTGAGGACCTCGATCAAGATGATAGTTATGCATTAGCTCCTAAGTCAATAAAACTGGTGAATTCAAGTTGGTTGACCCATATGATGAATTTTTCTTTATACTTGCTATTATGTAGAGATGGGAATTTGATGGATTGGTCCAAAACATGACAGTGATATTACGGCTTATGGGTGTACATAGCCTAGCTTGGCTGACTGTCAATCTCAGCCGAACCAATTACAACAGTTTCAAAAATGTACGAACAAAACTACCAAAGGATGCTCATGCTGACCTATTTAAAATCGTTTATATTTACCCAATTTAACGGTTTGAACTATTTTCTTGTTGTTCTTCGGTTTTTACAGTACTGACTATGAATGCCTTTAAACCTTCTCATTGTTTTTACTATAGGATGCGGGATTTTGCAACCTCACAAAAGGTTTTACATCTCAAGGGATCTTGAGAAGCTTTCAATCCTCTAAGCAATGTACCTGACCGTTATAGTGTAGTATATGG
>JARVZY010003597.1:0-25136 GCA_030686995.1 Artemisia argyi | reverse complement strand
TAAATTTCAAACGTACATAGCTCTTAAATGACAAAATTTTAGAAAAATCTGATTTCATCAAAATTTTTAAAAGTTAATTCTCTTTAACTTAGTATAAATCTTGTTAAATATTTTGATTTTTTAACATATCAAATGAGTCTTTATTATTTTTTTTTTGGCATTTTTACCCCTATTTTTGGCCTTCATAACGGCTATGAAAAACTTAAAACAGGAAAGTTATAGATTTTGGTTCCTTTGCATAGTTTTGAATAACTCAAATCAAATGTCATGTAAGTGAGATATCACACATTAAATATAACATTTTAGTCATGTTTGTTGCACATCAGGTGTTTGATAAAATATTTGACTTAGATTTTTAGTGTTAAAATTGCCTTAAATGCACTACTTTTTGTACTACAACGCACTATTAATCATTTTGTTAATGTTAGATTTAAAAAAAAATGATTTTTTAGTTGTTAATTTTGTTCAAAAATGTATTCAATGTGTTTTATTGCGCTTTTAACCATAATGACTACTATTAAATTCGAATTGGAAAAATTAAAAAACATAAAAGTTATAAATTTAGGTCAATCTTTACTCAGGTTTTTGTATCATGTTAAAGATAGTAAAATATTAGTGTGATATCTCATTTTTAATATAGTGTTTTAGTTATTTTAGTTAGTATATTGTTGGTGCATCATAATTAAAAGTTAGTGTATGAGTGTCTAATACAGGTGTTTAGTGTTTGGTTTGACATTGAACAAATCAAAAATTAAACCGGAGCAAAACTGAATAAAACCGGACCAAAAATTTTAATTGCTGTATGATTTGGTTTGAAACCAAACCGAAGTAGTTAATTAGTGTTTGGCTTGGTTTTGGATTTGACAAATATATAACCAAACTAAGCCAAACTGAAAAAACCAAATATCTCTATCCACATAAAAATACTTTAAATTATATAAATAAATATTTATATCTTTATCTTCCCAACTAACAATTCTAGTAATTTAAAATCTTTTAAACTAATCACTCCTCAAATCAAGCATTGGTTTTTCAAAGGTGAAAACAACATTAAATGTAATTTGGAAACTATGAGTAAAGTTGCAACTGTGTTTGGACGCTTAAATATAAAATATGCAATCTAATAAGACTTCTGAAGACTTTTGCCGAGAAACATTTTATCGCTTCCATTTACCTTTATTAAGTTCTGAAACCTTTTGGTTTCTTAACTTTTATTTTGTTGATTTTCTTGAGTTTTTTTGTGAGACCTTTTGATTTGTTAATTTTATTTAAACTTTTTGGCTTTTATTTGTGACTTCTAGATTATATTTGAAGTTTACTTGAATTTGGTTTTCTTGGTTTTAACCGAAACCAAACTGTATTCTAATTTGGTGTATGATTTGGTTTTATCCATTCTAGAATTGGTTTGGTTTGGTTTTGGTTTTGACTTTGAAAATTTTCAAATTGATAAACCCGAACCATACAACCCACAAACCCGAAAACCGAACCAATGAACACCCTAGCGTCTAAACCACTACACGCTACCTATCTAAAAAAATGCTACAATGTAGAAAAAGTAAAAGAAAGAAAAATAAATTACAAAGTAATTTTAAGAGATACGCAACATGTGCAAACCCGGGTATTATAAGTAGTATTATACAAAGGGTTTTGCTAACATGTGTCCACTGGGCACGTATTAACATGTTGATGAAAGAAATGTTTTGGTTCATTTATGTGAAAATTATGATTATATATAATAATTTATCAGTTTATTTAATAAATTTTTTGGTTAAAATAAGAAAATTTGTGTTTTTTAATTAACTGCTAATTTGTGCCTTGTGGATATTTGTTAGCAAAACCCTTATATAAGAACTAAACTACGTTTAATATTCTTTAACTTACACAATTGTCAAAATTCGTTAATTGGAAAAATATAAATATCGAAAGCTAACCTTTACCAAACCAAAGACAAGAAAAACATGAAACAACAACACTTTCTTTTCTTGCACCCACAGCCAGCCACATATGGGCTCCAAGTGGGTTGCCCATTTGCTTGGCCCAACCCAATTGAGTAAGACTAAACTTGATAATTAGTTACGTAGGTTGATGAGAGAATTGAAGACGTCGAGAAGTGTTGATGAATGAATGCTTTAGTGATTTGTGTAAGCGAGTAACTTGCACATTTTACGTTATGTATTACAAGTTACATGTTTGTCATCATTAAAACATAAACGACCGTTTAATTTAAATATCATAATATTTGCACTAACATATTTAAATAACAATTTGCATACGTGGAGGATGAGATGAAATATTGTTGGATGACCGACATGTGAATAAAATCGAGATGAAGTTAGTTGAGATAATCTCCATGAACTTGAACACCCTTTTAATCATTATCGTGCCTATTGTATATCTGTTCGTTTAATTGTCACGTTAAAGTACTGTATAGTAGTTTTGTGTTTTTGTATTGAGAGTATTGCAAAAATCGTCCTTAAAGTTTGGCCAAATTGCACGTTTCGTCCCAGATGTTTGGAAAGTGCAAGGATCGTCCCTGTGGAGAAACCTTTGGTGCAAATATCGTCCCTACATGGACGATACTTGCACCAAAGGTGTCCCCAAAAAGGACGATACTTGCACCAAAGGTTTCCTCACAAGGACGATCCTTGCACTTTTCAAACATCTGGGACGAAACGTGCAATTTGGCCAAACTTTAGGAACGATTTTTGCAATTCTCTCTTTTGTACTACCTCCATCCCATAATTATTGTTCACGTTTGACTTTTGAAGTCTTTATTTGCAACATTGACCTTAAATATTTTTGTTTGTATTATATAATACTTGATGAAAATTATACGAATGAAAATACATTTAAAACTCAATCATTTATATATTTTTCATCAAGTAATATATATCACAAAGAAAAATATTTATGGTCAATGTTGAAAGCTAAAGATTAGAAAAGTCAAATGTTGTCAATAATTATGGGACGGAGGGAGTATTTGTTTTTGCTAATTTGTTGTTTGTAATATTTGTGTTATACATGTTGGTTTTAAACATAAAACCTAACATAATTCTCTTTAGAAAATCATTGCCATTATATAGAACTTACAACCTTTTAAGATATAGTAATAAACAGAAACGCTAAAATAAAAAAATTGGACCTTCTTTGAATAACATTTTTCACCAAAGAAAAGTTTTATTTCAACTTTTTAGAAAATAAACATCAAAAACCACTGCACACTACTTATCTAAATAGAAAATTCTGTAGAAAAAAAGTAAAAGAAAGAAATGTAAATTACAAAATAATTTTAAGAGATACATAACATGTGCAAACTGCGTACGTTAAGTGCAAAAATTAATAACCGGTAACTTGAATCGGCTCAGAATTGGTTGCCTTTTTATAATGTGGAAGGCATACATGATTTACTCACTTATTACCAATTAAGTGAACCTCTGATCTTGTGCTTATTAGATATAAAGATATCTTATTTATTACCAACTGAGCTACGCGCCACTGACGTGTGCAAACCCGTATGTGTACGGAAAAATTAAAGTAAATATAATATTCTTCAAGTTACACAATTAAAAAGACAAAAATTCGTTAATTGGGTCAAGAATATAAATATGAAAACAAACCTTTACCAAACCAAAGACAAGAAAAAACATGAAACAAGAACAACACTTTGCAAGTAAAGAGAGAAGAAGAACCAACTCTTGAAACCAAACCATCATCTTCTCTCTTTTTCTTCTTGTCGGACTGACTCCCAACTTTCTTCCTATTTATTATTCAAATTCCTTCACTCTCTCTTCCCCAAACAAAATGAATCCAAGCAAAATCGAACCACAACAAGATCTATTCCACAACCACCTAATCAACGAACAACAATCTCACCCCTTGATTCTCGATCTCCCACCAGACTTCATCCTCTACCGCGACGACGATGACGAAGACGATGACGTCAGCCCTACCTCTTCCGAAAACGGTAACAACAACCCACGTGTCATTAATAATCATTTAAATAATAATGTTTCCTTAGAGAAATTAAACCCTAGGTTTCAGTATATTAACCCCGAGCCACATATATCGTCCCAATTCTATACGTTTAACGTCGAATCACACGCGTTAATGATTCGGTGTATTCTAGACGGTAGGTTAGCTTCTATTGATGAGATTAAGTCTGCTACGCCTCACGCGGTGCTTGCGAGCTGGCGGAGTGTGTGGAAGGATAGGAATGAGGATACGGCGTATTTGACGGCTTGGAAACGGATTCAGGAGAAGCTGAATGTGAGTAGGGAGAATGGGAGTGAGTTTTTGTGTTTTAAGAATAATGCGAATAATCAGTTTGTGTCGCACGTGGGGCAGTGGCAAGAGATTGTGATGCGGTTTCATGGGGATGGGGATGATGCGGATGTGAAGCATTTGGGGTTGAGGGATACGATTGAGAGGATTAAGCAAGTGTGGACGGTTGGGGCGAAGTTTTATGGGATACCGGAGAGTTATATTAGGGTTTGTATTAATGCGTGTAATGTTTGTTCGGGTGGGGGTGGGAGGTTGAAGAGAAGGAGGTTTGAGTATACAGAGTCGTTTGATGTGCCGGCGAAAGATGTGCCGAGTAAGTTGAGGCAGTTAGCGGCAAAGCATAAGGTGGTTTTGTGTATCAGGCAGAAGTATATTAGGTATAAGCCGTTTATGGCGGAAGTTAAGGATTATGCGTGTCATAGAGCGGGTGAACCAGCGTCTTCGTCGAAGAAGTCGAGGATTTTGAAGAGGGAGCCGTATGCGAGTAAGAGGTGTGGGTGTGGGTTTAGGATCCGGGCGATTGTGCCTATATCGAATTATAATGAGAAGGATAAGACGTTTGTGTATCAGGAAGAGGGGGTGGCGGTTTTTAAGCTTTATGCGGTTCACTCGGGGCATGAACCTGGGCCGTCAGATGGGAATGCAAGGATTATGCATAGACTTGTTGGGCATAAAGGTGGGTTTTCGATGGATGAGGATATTATTTATGATATGGGTGAGGAAGGTGATCATGATAACTTTACGTTTATGGGGAAGGATGACGGGGATATGCAGCATACTGTATTGCAGCAAGTAAAGGAATTGCGAAACGAAGTTGGGCTGCTTGAAGGGAAAATAACGAAAATTCCTCCCGAGTTATTGGGGTCGGTGTCTCAAGAGTTATATGATCTCTTGAATAAAGTTAGAGGTATAGGAGATTACGGATCAAAATCAGGGGGGTTGTCCTCTGAGAAGCTGCAGTCTGATGACGTTTTGATGGGCGAGAATGATTTAGCAGATTGGGGTGATCATCAACGGATGTATGGAGATGGTAAAGATACAGATTTAATTGAAGACGATGATGACAGTTTTGGCCGTACTCTTGGAGATGTTGCTTCATGGGATCAGATCAGAGCAGATTGCAGAAACGAGAAGGATCTTTTAGGTGAAAGCTGTAAACCTGAAAAATGGCTAAAATGTGGTATTTTCGATGAAAAAAGTATACTTGATTGTGGAGATTCGAAACTAATAAAGCCTGTAAGGCATGACGAAACTATAGAGTCAGATAGCCTTGGTTTGCAGGTTGACAGCTTTTACCCCGAGAATCCCAAATGGTATGATTCTCCTCCTGGTTTGGACACTGGAACAAATTGCGGTGATAGTGGATTCAATAATGATGCAATCGTGTAGAATATTGCAGAAGAGATGGTTAGTTACTGTAACTGAATTCGAGTTTGTTTGGTGACATTTAAATTGTTATGAGTTGGTTGTATATTTATGTACACAGAAGAATGTAGCAGATCACACGCTTTAGGCCTTTGCAGCTTGTGAATGCTAAAAGTATAACCATTGGGCTTCTTTGCACATACGTTTATTTTATGACTATGTTAACCTTGTTGTGAACTATAATGGAAAATTTTGTTTATCAGATATCAATGAACTTCATTTTCTACTAATGTTTCACCACTTATAATATCTGCACGTTTTATTTCTGTAGCGAGTCTTGTGAGTTTGGGCTAGACAGCTTGTTGTTGAAGTTATTGATCTTTGTACTTCTTCTGTTATCTGAGATAAGTAAATTGGACTTGAAGTGTTGCAGTTTATGTTTCTTGATTGGTCACCTTTATAGGGATTTTTAAAGTTTTATCACCATTAACAGATGTGATAGTTCATGAAGACACTGTATATGCATGTTTAGAAATCCCTTATGTCATACTATGTGTTAAACTAGTGTGCTTCTTCATTTACGACATGCTCATCACATTGTTCTGTTAATAGTTTTGTTAGCAAAGCAGTCACATTTTACTGTATATGCCACTGTATATGTTAAACAGAAAGGAACTAGTCAAAGTTACCAATCAATCCATGCCACTTGATGTTAGTGCCAACTATTAATTCTTGGGCACTATGCTATAATCTGCAAGACCTGCTGATAGCAGAGCTTTTGATCTTGAAATGCAAATAGAACAATGTAGAAGGATGTTGTAGGAGAGTAGAGGTCAACCACATCTGACGTTAGGGAAGTAGTGAATACAGATTTGCATTGATTTGATACCTTAGGAATGTGGAATGGACGCCATCCGTGTCCATAAACCTTAGGGAGTGCACAGCTGACATTTGCTTTTTGGCTGCATCACCGTGTTAGTATGCAGATGATAGTTTATTGGCACATATAAACCGCAAAAGGGGGCTGCGTTCATGAGGCTGCCATAGCTCCAAAATGACCTACTTCTAAGCTGTAAGTTCCCTTAAATGATCTTTAACTTAAGTCCTAGATCAATATGTATATCAGCAGAGTTAATACTTAACTTAATTTTAACCCTATTTATAGATTTGCTTCTTTATTGAAATGCTACTGTTGCCTCCTTAGATTATGATGTAGTTATTAATTCAATGTTTATTTAAATTTTGGAAATACCTGTGCTGTCTATTTTACTAGTTATCCTAAAATCGCACAACCATAACATTGCTTAACCCTAGATCAATAATCAAATCAAGCATACTCCATGACATCTTCCAATCCCTAGTTTCTTCCCTATGGATAGAGTACTGCTACGGTGTTACCTACAGAGGTTATAAAAATATGTCAATGCCTATTCTGGTTGGGTCAATGCATAACCAACAAGTGTTGTTGAACGGCCTTCGCCTGGGTCGACTAGTCCCTCAGGCCAGACCCTAGCAGCAGCTATTTCGCCTTATCATGCTCTGGCTAGGTCTCTTCACTTGAGCTCTCACCTTTTTTGGTGGGGTCGTCACCTTTGTCGGTGTACGCTCTGGTTATGAGGCATGATGTGGTCTAATGTTACATCCAGTCTGTTACTATTATATTGAAAGACA
Organism: Artemisia argyi; assembly: GCA_030686995.1. Taxonomy (NCBI): domain Eukaryota; kingdom Viridiplantae; phylum Streptophyta; class Magnoliopsida; order Asterales; family Asteraceae; genus Artemisia; species Artemisia argyi. The sequence continues at coordinate 17,819 of JARVZY010003597.1, read as the reverse complement.
AAATTCCCCCTTATGTTAGATAAGTCATTTGATTTAAGATTAGGGTTTGTGTCCACTTAAAATATAACGTATAGAATCCCATCTCTCCTTTATGACAACATACCCTCTATGATACCTGTATCAGCGCCCTACATCATGTGTGAATACTCGACTACCACAAGAAGACTTAAATTTAGTTTAAAAACTTCTTTATCTTTTATAAAAATGGAAGATCTAAGGTATGCATGTTTGTCCTTTAATACTGTAATACTGTATTAAGTTCTTTCTGTCATCATTTGATGTTACACACTATCACATGAACTATATACTATAAGCTCACTCGGCCCTCGTCTTTTGTCGCCTCTTCACTTAGTCCCTAGGCAAGGCATGACGCCTTAAGGTCTTGTGTATAAGTTGGCTTGGTTTGACTCTATCCTGCCATAAGTAGTGTGAGATGGTATCCGGCTAAATCCACAGTAAAATCGCTGACTTTGAGGTCTAGTTATATGAATATTTTAGCAGTACCTATGCTTTGATGTTGTCACTTTGTAAGAAACTTAGAGTGAAGCAAGTGAGCGCGTGGGTGGATATGTTCTGAAAGTATGTCAATATAAGCCAGTATACTGTTTAGTGTTTGAAATAATCAGTCACTGAACAGCTGCTGCGTAGAACTATAAACACAGATAAATCAAGAATATCATTAGCATTTTCACTAACTGCAGACTTCCACATGCATTAAAAGATGCATTCGTAACAATAAAACATTAATCAAAGTTAGGAATGATGTCTAACACTTTCTGCGTTTACCTAAATTCTATATAACCCTTGAGTTTATTATTGCTAGATAATATGAATCTGTTATTTAGTATTGCTTATGCAAATAGTTAGGTATAAAATGCAACAAACAGGTTATAATAGTTGATCGGATTTTGTATCTCGATTAGTTCATTTTATTCAGTTGCATTTATAGAGTTTTCTATTTATTATGTCCCATATCAGGAACATATACTCTTTAGTCTTTATTATCTAGCTTAATTGACCTTAAGAAAGGCCAAACTGTTACACTTGTTAATCCAGTTTTGGGATTGTTGTAATTTCTAATTTGTTAATTGGAGATACCTAGTATATTATGCATCAAATCCCTAGATCCTTTTCTTGGTATGCTCATAAATTCGTGGTTAACTTATGTCCTGTGTCGTGCGTAATTATTTTAAATCTTTTTATGGGTTCTGTTTTTTAAGTTAAACTATACAACATTCCCACCATTGACTCTTTCGTGATTACCCCCCACTGCATAACTGACATCAAATAAAACAAAGGGTGTGCTAGATAGCATCCTTTCACATCTTTATAATCTTGTGTAAGTTACCTCAAATTATGTTATGTTTGTTTAATGAAAATTATAGTACCATTTTTGCTGGTATCTGAATTTGGTCATAACTGTTATGATAAAATAAATTGGACCACGAGTGATTGACATTTAACAGGTTTGCTCTATTCCCAAGAATTAGGAGTTACACGCTTTCATATCTCATGAATAAGGTGAGAAATTTCAGTAAACCAGCTGTGGAATCGTGATCTTTTTCCGTATGAATTATTTATAATTTTTTAATTCGTTATCAGGATTGGGTTGATTCAACACGATCCATCTGATGTTCCCTTTCAGCAGTTACAGTGCATTGGCTGGCATGCGTTCTTTTAAGCCTTGGTTGGACTATTTTGCCTTGCTATGCCAAGTTATTAACGAAGTAAGCAGGTATGCTCTCTTCTTGTTAACTTATAGTTCAATCAGTTAGATCACTCGTATTGGATCCATTTGAAGCTGAATTTACATAGTAGACACGGGCACAAGCGTATGCTACCCCAAAATTGAACCAAGTTATAAGTGCTTTTCAACAGACTGATTTTTAAATACTAAAATATTACTGTCACATATTGTTCATCAACGATCATTCGATTGTGAGTAGAGGTGACAATTAGCGACCAATTTCTTTATAATTGGCGATTTGAGTTGTGTTTTATGACGTGTCAAGTGATTTTTTTGGTTAAATGGGTCCTATGGGTTCAAAGTTGTCCAAAGTCTATTTTCAGTGCGTAACCTTTCAAACTTTCTATTTCAAGGATTTAGATTATAATAATAATATTGTTATTTCCTCAAACTTGCAGCAAGGGTAGTTATAAAAACGTTATAAAATGGACAATTTTTTGCGAGTCTGTCCAACCCAACCTGTACCAACCCGTACTAAAAGTTACTAATGTTTAACCTGAACCTGTTTTGACCCATCATTGATCATACCCTCAGCCCATAACGCTTGATGTAGCTGTGATTGATATTTTTGAGTCCCATATTAGAGTCCTTACTAGCTGGCTAATAATATCTTATGGCCATGCTCTTGATTGACATAATCAGTTTGCTTTGTTAGGCCTGCGATGTCGTAGTTACCCATTATAATACCATTTGTTAGAAAGTCTGGTTAGTAGTTTATTTGTGGACCTTGTGATTAGGTTACTGTTCTGTACAGTTAAACAAATTGGTTTACAAATCTTAGCAACAATTATTCAAATACCAATAAAACTCAATGAGAGATGGTTCTGGCTAATAATACTAGACTTTCTCACCAGCGTTTCTGCGCTCCACTGAATGTCAGCTTATATGACGCAAGCTGTTTAAACTATAAGGGGACGTTTGGTAGGAAGGAATGGAAAGCAAAGAATTGGAATGAAGGGTCTTTCTCTTGTTTGTTGACACTAAAAAAGAATGGAAATGTGAATTAAAAATGGATTCTCATTCCACCCTATCTCTTAAAAAAGTAAGAAAGGGGGGGAGAATGGGCAATTACACTGAAGATGATTCTTCGATGGATGAAAGGCTGCAATAACTAAAAAAAAAAAAAAAAAAAAAAAAAAAAAAAAAAAAACCACGGAGGTATGGAATATTAAATAAAAGGGCATGCTTCACAAATTAGAAAAAAATAACAAACCCTGGCCCCCATTTTCTCTCTATACCATTGTTAGTTTATGTGGTTTTTTCAGTCATGGCAATCGCATCTGTTGCCTTTTCCCACAGATCCGCCACTCTGAATCGTCATCATAGCATGGTTGGTTGTTGGTGTTGATCTTGTTCATTGACCAGATGCCGTTCGTCGATGTTGCTGCTCCTTATATATAAAGATGGCTACTCCATATAATTAACAAAATACTTTTGAATAACATATCAAAGTTTAATGCTAAAACGTATGTCTGCTACTTATGTTTTCTGCTAAGTTTGTTCTTCCTACATGTGATGTGCAGGTTTGTCAAATGAATCACTATTAATTTTAATGAGGTGTTTCATTTCTTGTGATGAACTTGAGTGAAGAATGAATGTTGTCAACAAATGCACAAATATTTCAAATTTCAATCATAGATAAGTTATGAACTTATGATGATGCTATTGGTTCAAACGAATAATGATAAGGTTAGAACCAAGATCAATTGATAATCTAGAAAACGTTTATATTATTGCTAGCAAAAGTTCAACAAAACGAATAAAAAAAACACCAACCTCCTGTTATTAGAGAAACAGGTAAAACTCTCTAAGAACCGACTCACCAATTTCATACCCTAACTTATGACTTTAAAACCCCTATTTATAATAACTGCCTTGTACAACAAGACTTATTGCATAATAAGGAAAGAAGATAAATTACTAAACCCTACTCTTTAATAATAAACAATTCAGCCCCTCCACTTATTTCTTGGACGCCTCTGATAAGTTTCTCTGAACCGGGTCTTATCAATATAGGCACTTATGACGGAAAGGGGGATCCGGATAATTTCTTACACTTGTTTGAAGGGGCAAGCAGGATGCAGAAGTGGGTCATGCCCGTGGCTTGTCACATATTCACGTATACTTTAAAGGATTCTGCCCATATTTGGTGGAATGGGCATAAACCAGGCAGCATTGTGAACCTCGATGACTTAAAGGCTAAGTTCCGATCATACTTCATCCAACAAAAGAAATTCACAAGGACTCACCTGACAGTCCACAACATCAAACAGAGGGACAACGAAAGTACAAGAGCCTTCGTCACAAGATACACAGATGAAACTCTTCAGATTCTGGGCTTACATGAAGATCAACGCATCTCTGGCTTTGTACATGGTCTCCAGAACAGAAGTTTGGTGGAATTCTTATCCACCGACCTTCCAGCCACATACAAAGGTTTTATGGAAAAAAAATACACCTGGATAGAAGCCAAAGAGGTGTCTAATAGAAAGTAGGGAGCACGGTAGTAAACCCTCGATGCACCCTTTGTAGGAAGGGTCGAAGAACACAAAATAAGAATCACAACAGATTCACTCCCTACCATAAAAGTCCTAATCATGGCCTACTAGGAAGTCTATCAAAGTCACCAAGAGAGATATTGGCAAAAGAGAGAGAGCTGCTAAGGCTTTCGAGCCACCCCCTCGCATGACAAGCAAAAGCAAAAACAGAGATATGACTAAGTACTGTCACTTCCATGAAGACTTCGGTCACGAAACGAACAGCTGTAGGGAGTTGAAGAAGCAGATAGAGGAAGCAGTAAAGACGGGGCAACTAGCACACCTTGTGAAAGGTATAAAGAAGGGTAAGGAAAAAAATCTCTGACACGCAGCTTGGGAAAGACACTTCCCCTCAAGAAGCTCCCATCCTTATGGTTCGCTAGGGAGAGCCTAATCTAAAAAGGAAAGTCACTGAAAGGGAGTTACATGAAGTGAGGGAAGTAACATTCCCCTCCAAGATAGGCAGATACCCTTCAAATGATCCGGTGGTCATTAAAGTCGTAATCTCCAATCTAGAAGTGAACAAAGTCTACATGGACTGTAGAAGCTCTTGTGAAGTAATCTATAAACACTGCTTTATGAAACTCAAGCCTTCGATTAGGTCAAAACGGGTAGAACCGAGGATGCCTTTGATCAGATTCTCGGGTGAACGCTCGTGGCCTCTAGGAGAAGTGCCTTTGGAAGTAACGCTCGGTGAGGGAAAGCTTACAAGGACTGAAACCCTAAATTTTGTTATTGTAAAGTCGAAGTCCCCTTACAATCTGCTAATAGGAAGAACAACCATGCAGAAGATGGGTATAGTAGTCTCCACCGTACACTCAGCGGTCAAGTTCCAAACGGAATACGGTACTGGGACTATACTCTCCAGTTACAACGAAGGGGTTACAGAGAGTTCAAAATGGGTTATCAAAAAAAGTCCTTACATACCTGCAAAGGACGTTGAAGATTACGAAGGGTCAGAGGAGCATATAGTGATAAGTGAATCTCATCCGGAACAAAAGGTAACAATGGGAAAGCAACTTCCTGCCACCTTCAAAAGGAGATTGGAGGAGCTACTTAAACCTTACAAAGACGTGTTCGCCTGGTCATACTCAGACATGACAGGAATTTCGAGAACACTCATGATAGATGGGAAGCCATTCAACACGGAGCATAGGCTCAATGAGTCAAAAAACATCAAACCGTCTAAGCAAAAACGTCGAAGTATGACTCCCGAAAAGTATACAGTTATTTGCAAAGAAGTAAACGAACTCGTGAAGGCTGGGATACTCAGAGAAGTAAAAAATCCATCTTGGGTCGCTAACCCAATAATAATCCAACAAAGGGACGAAGGATGGCATATATGTGTAGATTTCACGGACATCAACTAGGCCTGTGTTAAACACGTTTGGCTTCTGACAGAAAAAGATGGGAAATCAATATCACCATCAGATTATCGGTGGAAATGTTTCCTCAGCACGAACAAAGGGTATCACCAGATACAGATGATGGAAGAAGACGAGGAAAAGACAGCCTTTCACGTGGGAAAAAGCACATACTGTTATAGGAAGGTACCTGTTGGTTTGAAGAACGCGGAAGCTACATACCAACAGTTGATAGAGAAAGCTTTCGACAATCAAATGGGAAGGAATTTGGAAGCCTACGCTGGCTACATGATCATAAAAAGTAAGACGGAGGAGAACCTACTCTCCGATATCGAAGAGACGTTCGTTCAGTTAAGAAGAATCAACATGAAGCTGAACCCAAAGATGTGTTCCTTCGGCGTTGAAAAAAGAAAACCCAAGGAAAAACAGATCACAAACCAAAGGGTTCGGGCTAACCTCCCAAGGTTGAAGGATAATCCAAGTAAACAGGCTCATAATTTGTTAAAAGGGGCCTACAGTCTAGAAGTTAGGCTAGAAGCACTCATCAAGTTTCTTTCGAAGGGAGTCTACGGGTCTTCATCATTCTTTAAGAATTGTATCGTAGGTACCTGTAAAACAACCTTCAGATGGAGTATGGAAGCCGAGGCAGCTTTCCAAAGATGGAAGGGATGCAGGGAAATCTTGCCAACTTTCACAGCAGCTGACAATTAAGCAATGTTTTTACACCTTACAACACCCTTCGATGGCATCAGCGCAATACTCTTGGCAGAAAGGAGAAAAATATACATCCCTATTTACTTTGCTAGTAAGGCCCTGTAAGGAATCGAGCAGAACTACACAAATACAGAAAGACTAATTCTAGCTCTAGTAAACGCTGCGAGGCATCTTCGAAAGTACTTCCAAGAGCATCCCATCAAGGTGCTCACCGATAAGCCAATCGAACGTATGCTCTCAAATCCATATAGGTCAAGAAGAATAGCCAAATGGGCAATTGAGTTAGAAGAGCATGATATCGAGTACCAGAATGAAGACTTTGCCGATGGCCAAACACTAACGAATGTATTCTCGGAACCAGGCCAAGTTAGTGCGTCTCCCAAGAAAGAGTTCTTTAGGGCAAAGAGGGAGAGTAGACTACTCTCTAGCGGTTCGAAGGGGTCAGAAAGGTCGCGGACCAGTCTTCAACAAAAAGCCTTCGATTGGCGAAGGGCTAGACGCTCACAATCTTTTCGCCCCAGAAGACTCGGAATCTTCGGCACATCAAAACATGAAGACGCTTGGTAATTCAGTTCCAACGGAACCTACCCCTTTAACTGAATGAGATTCAACAAATGAAGGTTCCTCCTCCCATCTGGTCGAAGAAGGAGGAGAAAACGTTGAGGGCTAGATTTAATGCTTACAGTAACTGAGTTTTTTTTGGGTAAAAGGTCAACGACCCGGTAAATCTATTATTCCAAAAAAGCGTTTAAGTACAATGTATATGGGTGGATCCCATATCTCAACCCGTTACATAGGTGAAAAGCTTACATAACAAGATACTTCCTATTTTCTAGACAAGAAAACAAACCACAATATTAACATGATAACACAAGACACTAACAAAAATGAAAACTACTTCCTACGACCTTGGAGTTTAATGCCAAACATGTCATTAAGAGCATCCAAATTCCCTGGAAGATCATAAATTTGCTTAGAATAATCATCATAGTCATCATACTCATCCTCACGCTCATGACCACCGCCAAATAGATTAGCTGTCTCATCAAACGTGTTCAGAACCTCCTCATCATCACTATCGGAAACCACGACCTCTCCCACCTTAGAAAATGGGTTACTCCTTTTATTAGAAGATGTAGACGGACCAAAAGACTGCTCCTTCTCTTTCATAACACACACAAGAGGTTCTTGTGATGTATTACCAATCTTTAACGACTCTTCCTCATTAACTTCCATTGTACGACCAGCATGCACATCCTTGTTGGTGTCATTAGTAGGAATACCAAAAGCATCCGTATCATCCATATTAAGAGCATCAAACTGATTAGATGTAGTAACCTTCGTTCCACTTGTACTAGCCACATCAGAAGAATTCTTCTTAGTGATATCCACTTTCTTAGGTTCAGGAGGAGTCTTTTTGGGTTGATATTGAAACTGCTTACCCACAACAGGTTTAGTAAAACCTCCTTTACCCGGATTTGTTGAACCAACTTGCTTTCCCTTCTTCTTATTGTTGACAGTTTTGAAACCATAATTAACATTCCTAGTAGTTTGAGAAGAAGGCAAAACAACTTTAGGACAATCAACCAAAGGGGCTATTTGAGGGGTTTGCTCAAGAATCTCATCGCTCGCATTACCTTCTTCTACGTGAAGAACGTCTGGATCAATGGCGACGGGATGTTGGCTCGGATAAGGAGGATCCTTAGTTGTTGTTCCGGCTCGGGTGGTAATAGCAAGCAAGGGGTCTTTTTGGTTCACGTGGGGCTTGTTGTGGCCAACAAGGGCAGCATTAAGTTCTAGGAACCATTTTTCTATGTCATTTTGTTGATCAGTGATGAGGTCGTCGAGCCTTTTAACAATAAACCTTTTTCATGAGTGAAGTGTGATGCGTGGTTTTGCAACCTTTCAAAAGGTTTTACTTCTCAAGGGATCTTGAGAAGCTTAAATCTGTCACACCCCGCCACGGCGGAAACGCGCGGGTGTAACTTCATGGATATCATCACAACACCTGGTGTCTACATAGAGAACAACTACATGCACATAAATAGAGCAATGTACAAACACAAAGTGTTGTAACAATACCCAAAAAACAAAATAACCAAAACAAAATCCGAAATAATACATAGATTCAAACATAGATGCTAAACCACTTCCAATGCAACTAAGGTCTCGTCTATCCACATCCTTCTATCTTATCCTTAGAAAGCTCACTTGAAAATGATGCTTAAAACGTCAACATAATGTTGGTGAGATTCATAGGTTTGAGACTCAACACACAAGGCAACCGAATTCACTGTGATTACAAAATATAGCTGGACAAATAATTATAGTTATCATATAGCTACATGCATTTGCAAGTTAATATTCACACACAAAGGAAACAACACTCATAAGGCAACCAATAGGACGGCTCGTGTCCTCTAACCCCAAAATAATTACAACAGGACGGCTCGTGTCCTCCGACCCCACAATGATTACATTAGGACGACTCGTGTCCCCCGACCCCACAATGATTACATCAGGACGGCTCGTGTCCCCCGACCCCATTAAACATCAATTAGGTCGCATGCGCGAGCAACATGATAAGCATCCTCCTAATTGGATCCCATTAAACATCAATTAGGCCGCATGCGCGAGCAACAGGATAAGCATCCTCCTAATTGGATCCCATATATATCCACACAAGCAAATAATCACACATAGCATGCATACGATAACATTATAGGTCCAAGCTCTTTAACACCACACACAAAATCACAGTAAATCAAATCATTTAAGACAAGCATCATTCCCATCCCAAGTTTAAAACAAAGTAAAAATATGGGACTATGAACTCACCTTAAACTCCGCAGCTTCCACAAAAACAACTCACAATCTATAGCACACAAAAACAATCCACATTACACAAGGTCAAGCTAAAAGCTACAACCCATGTAATACACATATGATGGATGTATAAGACTCATATGACCCACCATGGATCTCCTAGACACCACACTAACCACTACCATAACTTAATACTCACTAAATCCCTTGCACTCTAAAACTCAGAAAACGCAGAATTTTTGAGTACATTCACTCATAAAATCACGACAAATAAAGATCAACAACTCACACCAAAAATTTACCATGGTCTCTCATAAGCATAGAAGCTAATCCCAGAAGGCCATGGACCAATAACATACACAAATACTCATAAGAAATTCAAACTTGTCAACTACTCAAATTCGGATCTGAACGCACACCAAAAAGTTTTGATTTTAAATAAATACTTTCACAAGTTTTTATCGTGAATCTTTTCCGTGATAGTCTAATATAACCTAATAATTAACTATTCCAGAAGGCCTAGTCAAAATACCACTTTTACAACCACATGACACCCTCAAACTTTTACCCAAAATCTGTCCCGGTTTGACAGCTTTGATACCTTAACAAAGAAAAATCAAAAGACCAACTTCCCGACCTTGAAATCAATCGTGGCTGGACTTTTTGGAAAGCTCTTTCATTATACTTCAATTTAGACCTAAAATTCGTGACCTAACTCATCACCATCTGTTATTTACACTCACATCTTTACAGCCTTACAAATTTGTCCAAACCCTAGCTCAATAACTAGCATGTTTTACACTCAATTCTCTTAACCAATCATCATACTATTATCATTAATTGATCCCAACATGTTTAGTAACATTAGTTTACAGAAGTTAACATAAACCCTAATCCATCATACTTTATATTACATGAATTAGATCAGTAACTAATTAATTGAATGAAAACTAGTATCGAAAATATACCTTGATCTTGATTTTAGCTTCAATAATAAAAACCCTAATTTTTATTCTTCCCTTGCCTCCCATGAACGACCAAAACCAGAGAAAAGGGGTTTTGGGGTGTTTTGGTTTTGTATATATATACTATCCTAATATAATTCTAGATAACCCTTTTAGTTAGGAGTTGTAATTGGACTCAAATTTGGTTTCATTTTTCTTCTTTTTTTCCCCTAGCCGATTTTTATACATATACATATATATTTTTTATTTTTTTTATTAAATTAATTATTACACTCAAAATCTCATACTTTTCATATTTTATAAACTCCCGAAATAAAACCTAACATCTTTCGCGATAAACCTTAATTTTACGACAAACCGGAAAATAATCATTTTCAAAATAAAGTTTCCAAAAATAGAATTTCACACTCTTTTTGAAATATAACTCATAAAAACAAATCCCACGTAACTTACTAACGCTCAATTACTTGAACGAAGCCTCGTTACACAAAAACACAAAAACACCAAAACTACACAAGTCATTTCTACACCACAAAGGTGATCAAAATGAACTTTCCTAAATTCCAAACTTTCCAAATCACAATAAATCCACTTACGCAAAGGGATTTAGTGCTAAAACTCACCTATATCACACTTATATCACTTCAAACACCTAATACACACCAAACAAACGTCAACCGAGTCAAGCCTATCAGTCAAACCGACCTGCTAAAACCACGGTTGTTACATCATCCCCCACTTAGGGAAATCGCGTCCCGAGATTTCAACTACACGAGTCACCACTCACAACAACAAAAGAAAATTTATGGATATTTAAGTGGATAAATACCACCCCATAAAATCACAGAGAAAGAATCGCAAAAATGTGAAGCGTCTAAATACTCGAATTCACATGATAGAAAAACACTCCGACACTCCAATGATACACGAAAATAGATACACTACACCGATCAATAACACCAAAAATCCGAACGACTTCTCATAGATAGGTATGATACTCTCGAACCAAATGAAAATCCAAATGGTAACCGCAGGGAACACCACATATAATGGATACACACAAAACAAACATTAATTACCTCTGATTCCTCATGCTCCCAAGTAAACTCAGGACCATGCTTAGAATCCCACCATACCTTTACCAACGTTATCTCACCAAACTTCAAACCCTTAACATTTCGATCCATAATCTTAATAGGTTTCTCGACAAAACGAAGAGTCTTGTCAACTTACATTCATCTAATGGCACATGCAGACTAGCATCCGCCAACCACTTCTTTCCATTAAATACGTGAAACGTATCATGTACACCACTCAATTCCTCAGCTAACTTCAACCGGTATGCCACAAATCCAATCCTTTACGAAATCTCAAACAGTCCTACACATCTCGGTGCTAACTTGCCTTTCTTATCGAAACGCACAACACCCTTCCAAGGAGATACTTTTAACCTCACAATATCACCAACACCAAACTCTAAGGGCTTACGGAAATAATCCGCATAACTCTTTTGGCGATCTCTTCCTATCTCAAGTCTCTCCTTAATCGGAAAACCTTATTCGTAGTCTCTCGTACCAGTTCAGGACCAATTAGTTGACTTGTTCCAACCTTTGCCCACAGAACAAGTGACCTACATTACCTTCCATAGAATTTTCACACAACACATACTCAATACTAGAATGATAATTGTTGATATAGGAGAACTCAGCTAAGGGTAAATGTATACCCCGGCTTCCTCCAAAATCAAACACGCCCATACTCTCAGCTCACCATCCAACGCCTGATTTGTACGCTCACTTAGTTCACTCATTAAAGAATGATAAGTCGTACTCATCTACATACGCGTTCTCAAGACTCTATAACACGTTTACCACTATCGCGAAGTAAGTATTCCATCTTGATATAAGCTAATTGACACGACACTCCACGTCTCTCTACCAACTCATCAAATGAAATGTCTCACCAATTCCTTCTCAACAAAATCTCCAAGTATCTCTGACCGTTGCATCACCATAATAATCGTTGACATCAACACTCACCTTCAAGCGTATCAACCACTTGCTAAGGTAATAATACGTTTTATCCATTCTCGGATGTATCAAATACCTTGCATGAATGATGTCCTTACGCTTCCTCTTAATGAGACCAAAAGCTGGTCCGCAAAGTACATTCCTCCATCTTCGTTCCTTTCCATTTACTGGTCTAGACCAAATAATCATTCTTCTTACATGTTCTCATCCTTGAACCTCTCTCTCTAGGCTGTCAATATCATCCTCTTAACTCCGAACGGATTTATCAAGATCATTGCTCACAAACATCTAAGTTTCACGCGTTCACTCCCGCTCAGCGCTCTTACCACAATGTCCGCCCTTCCTTGACGGTGGCGAATCAGACAATCGTAGTCACTGAGAAATTCCACACCATACAACTTCTCTTCAACATATATTAATCTCTTGTCAAATATATGCTAACGGTTCTTACGATCTGTGAAGATAACGCTATTTGCTCCATACAACCATCGTCTCCAAGTTCTACTCCCAAACTCTAAGTCATGCATCACATAGTTCCTCTTATGAATCTTCGATCTCCGCGATGCCCACGCAATCCGAAGAACGTACATCTTGAAGCTAACCCTCTCACTTGAACAACTTGGCAAACACCCTCTTCCTCTTCGACGAACAAATCGATAATCAAAACGACAATCTATCCTAAGTAAACGACGCGAACCATGAAACCGGTCAAACTAAAACGTATATCAACGAACTCAAAAAGGGTACAAATTACCGACTAACGAAGTAACGAACATCAAAATCAAAGCTAGAAAAACACAATGAGAAATTTTCCCTCAATAAAAATAGACACGGATAAAATGTTCATGAAAACCCATACAAAGAAAATATAAAATACACGCACCCATAAAACATCCACAAGCGTACCTCAACGAAAGAAACACTCGATGAACCAAATACATAACAAGTTTGGTAAATGAGAACCATAGACAATTCTTATTCCCGTACTCGACCTTCTCAAAAACAAATGGACACCGTTTTTCACAAGACATATCTTAAACTTATACATCTTTTTTTATATAAAATATATATAAACCATTTTATGTAAGACATCAACATAACCATTTTTTTCACACTTCATTTCCCATAAAAATATTAGTTTCCATCAAACGACCTTGAAATACCCAAAACGAATTTGTAAAATGCCATAAAGACTCTAACACAACCTCTTAATCAAACGCGAAAGACATTGAAGAATTCCGTAATCAAAATAATCCTCAAACGAACTCATACCAGTGAACACTCACGCAAATACATTGCAAACCAAACGATGAACTTACAGACTCATTCGTACAACGATCAAACCAAAATCATAGAAAAACACCGATACTAACGGGTCATAAAACATGTCACAAAATTCAATTGGTGTGTGTAAATGAGGGATCAAATATCCACACCAACTCGTCACGAACCAACAATACTTGAAGAATAGATAACATTCATCCGAGGAATGAATATATGGAATAATCAAAGAAACGAACCAGTATCCAACAAAAACGAATTCGATTACCCATCACCTATCACGACGTCAAAGAGAAAGAATATGGCATCTGTACCATCATGGTACGAAAAGGAATGCCAACCAAAGAATTAGGTATACAAACGGAGTGCTAGCAAATGAATCAACTTAAATACCACAACATAAGTACCCACCGATAATTGAGGTATCAACATATGATAGGTAGGATGGAATCTTACCACCTACACACCTCAACATATAACGACTGCCCAAACGGTTAAGAGAATACTTCTCTAACCATACAGCCATCACCAACATGATATCACATACCATCTTCCACAACATATAACAACAAACATCAATCAATGCAATAACGGTCACAAGTCCACGTGTGTGATACCCTTATAATTATGTTCGCGACCATAGTTATAAGCTTATTCCACACGCATACTTACTTCCAAAACCACACATCTCAATGATAACACACATATACCACATAGCACCTAATACACGATGCAATCCATGCCATCATACTTGCAAGTCCACTTGTGTTGTGACGCATGTATAATTATGTTGGCCACCATAATTATCTATGCCCCCTTTCATAAGTGTACTCCCTCCTATGACAACACATCATGCAAACAATCATACAAACAAAAGCAAAAGACGTCGCAAACACTCATCTCGCATGGAAGAATTCCAACGATCACGTAAACTCTATAATCAAAATCACTTGGATAAGGTTGATCCAATATCCAAGAGTAATCACGCTCCAACATGGCTCCAGACAGCAAAAGACAATATACGAATTCTAAAACATGACACAAAACAAAAGACGTCGCATAACGGCTCAAACTCCACTCTAACACTTATCTCCCTACTCAGATCAATTCAACTTACTACTTGCTATGGACTCTAGATCTGAATCCACACCATTTGTCACACCCCCAGAATCGGGTCCAGCGGAAGCATACATGCAGGTGGGGTGTAACTCAATTGATATCACAAAACAAGTACAAAAATGTTTTCACTTCAATCATTTAGAATAAAATAGTTTAATCAAAAATGTTGAATTTACATTGTTAAAAGTAGTGCGGAAGTAGGCCCTTAAAATAGTTTAAAACGGTCCTCAAATGAATGTCAGAGTCTTCTATGACCATGCCATGCCTTGCCAAAACCTCCTGTTGCGTGCCATTGCTTAATACCTGAAAATACATGCTAAAGTGTCAACACGAGGTTGGTGAGTTCATAGAGTCTTGTGAAAAAAAGAACTGTAATGCATATGAATGAAGATTTCCCAGCAAAGGCATCGTAAATCCACTCACTTCCAAGTCCCGCCATAAAAGACTTGTAACCTGTGTGTTTACGACCCACTGCCAAATATGATTTGGTTTACGTGAACAAAAGTAATACTTGTATCTAGATTCAAAGATAAATATAGCAAAACTGCTATATAAATAATTTTAACAATGAGGCCATATAAGCAATTTTTGACAAAGCTGACAATGTCGCCAGGTAAACAATAATGACAATGAGGTCATATAAAATAAGTCTGACAATGTTGTTAGGTCACCATTTTGTAAACACAAGTATGAGAAATGAGATGAGAATAAGAGATGGTTGATTATAAGACTTATGAAGATTGAAAGAACAAGAGTTTCACTAAGGTAATCAAATAACCAACAACTTTAAAGTTTACATAAGCTTAGTATATATAGGGGAGGAGTAGGGCTACACTCCCTTCCTCCCTCATTCATCATAAACGTGGGCTTTCAAGGCCCATTGGACATAATACTTAAGCCTAGTAACTTAAACATAATGGAATAGATGACTAAGCAACCTATTACAAAAGGTAATGACCGAGACTTGACTAAAATACAAAAGTATGTTCCCAACAATCTCCCCCTAAGGGTCGGTCATCTCGGTTGCTTGACGTCTTCATCTTTGTTGTTGACTTGTGACATGTAAAACTTTAGACGTCTTCAAAAAATGTTGTATAATAATTGCACTTTGCTCTATGTCTTTGTTCTTTGGTGATGATGTAGTGATTGTTTTATGAAGTAGTCTGCCATACGTCACTCCTGCGTCTATGGTGGTTGTCCGCCATTCCAACATACTCATACATCTTTGGTCTTAGACTTTCATGTGCACGAAGTTCCTTTTTTCATACTCTAAGATCTTTAGTCTTTAAACTTTGTAGATTCTTCTTATTGGCGTAGAATCTTTCTTTGAACTTTTGTGGTGCTAAGATCTTTGGGGGAGCTTTCATTTGCTTCAAGATGTATTGTATGAGCATGCTGGAATCTACCATCATGGAGGTGATGTACCTGCAAGTAAACAGTTAGCAATAAACATCCGGTACTTACAGATAAGGAATTAGAGCTTGTCAACAGCATATTGTGAAGACTCCTTCTAATCCTTATCCAGGCCGTTCCCATATCAGATACTCCCGAAGGAGCTTACGAGACCTACTAAGTAGCTCAATGACTGGGTGAGTCGCTGGGGATCACTCCACGACTGTAGACCGCTATGGAACCACCGCAAACACTAAGTGTAACCCTTGTGGGGTTACCGAAGTGACCTGCTGTCAGGGCTGTTTGATGTTGACCCTGGCAGGAATTTCCGTTCAATCATTGAGAAATACATTTGTAATCCTCTCATAAACGTTCTCGGCAGATTGCTAAGATCTGCGAAGGACTCGATAATTTACAGCTGGTGTTCATTGATGTAGAACACCAGTTGTAGAAATACTAAGTGTTCTTAAGAGATTTTTGATGTATCTCAAGGCTCTAGACTATATAAGTGCACACTTAGGTTTCCTACGCGGAGACTAGGGAGGGGTCTCCTGCTTCAATATCAACCATCTCTAAGAGATAAGTTGATAGATTACACTGGTTCCCCGTGAGAATGAAACAAGCTCTTTTAAGAGAACTTGAGTGGTTAAGAAGGTTTAGTGCATTGCGTCACTGGGTCCATGACGACTTTGTCTTCAATACCGGTGTTGCCTTAGCAACAACCAGTAGCATATGAATTGAACCCGGTGTCTGCCCTAAGGTTGAACATATGGAGGGCTATTTCTTTTCACCCTTTTCTTTTACATTTCTTTTTAATTCTTCAACTCCTTCTTTCCCTTTCATTCTTTTCTCCTTTTTTCGTATCATACCTAAGGACTTCTAATTCTAACTATGGGAGATGTCCTTGGGTAGATCCCTCCGGCTCTGGCGGATCATAGGACGGTTTTTCCTATCTTAATCACCTTATAACTCCTTGATTAACCGACAGTAGCCAAGAAACCTTTGATTGAAAATCTCTCAAAGTGTTTGTGATAATCAAATATTTTGGTTAACACTTTGAGAGTTTTGTGTACACCTTTTGAAGGGCTCCCCCTTCACATGTGCTCATGAGTATTTAATAAATTTGCACATGCGGGAGCAGCAAGCATTTTGAATTGATCCACTTTCAGTGAACAAGACCGATTCGAGACACGCTTACATCACTAGTTAAACTAGCTTGAAGTTATTACCCGACCTGGTCAAGTCCACAGAAAGTTTCTCGAGACGGTACATTTCTACTAAGATAAATCCTTTTCGAGATACGCTTACGTGGTTAGTTAAAGAGATCCATTGTCAGCTTTTAGGTGACAACTAGCTCTAGTAACTAACTTGATGTTATTACCCGTCGAGTATAAGTCTTTTCGATATTACTAACTTTTATTGTCTCGTCAATTCCTAGGTCAATTCTGAGTCTAGCTCGCACATGATACAACTTTTAGCCTTTTGACCACTTATATTTTAATCACTTTTTCATTTTCTCCCCCTAAAAAATAGCATGTAAAATGATGTTTTTGACAATCTTTTTAGATTAAAATATGCCTTTTTGAGTCTTATGGGGAGATTCACCAAGAACAAAGTATTTTTGATTTAGAACAAAGTATTTTTGTTTTGACAAGTACTCCCCCTCAACAAGTGATTAGGTCTTATTGAGGTGAAATACTTGTCCTTTTGAGCAGAATTATGAAAATCATAAAACATTTGATTAATTCTACTCAAAAGTAAGAAGCCTTCGCTCCTTATATTAGGATTGAGGCACTGATGCGTACCTCAGGGTCATTTCTTTACAAGTTCGGGTTGTACACTGT
>JARVZY010003596.1:0-33500 GCA_030686995.1 Artemisia argyi | reverse complement strand
GTATGCTCTATAGATGAGTACACCATGAAACCTAATAGTAGCTTAATTTATACATATGAGGTTATTGCAGCTATGGGGTGGTTAATTATTAGGATGGGGTTTTGAGTTCTGACCCTTACTTATATGATAGTAGCAATGGAGGTGTTGTGACTATTGCCTAAGAAGAGAAACGTCAAAGTGTGCCTGACTGACATGAATAGGATATCTAAAAAGGATTGGTGCACATACCTACTGGAACGCATACAATCAACAAGGTTGCAATGAATAGAAACAATCACTTTAATGGGCCGATGTCTTTTCTAATGGCAAGTATTTTGCAAATCGTTTTTGTTTCTAGATGAAGTTTCGTATGTCTTTTTCATCACCGCTACTATATTTGGATTCTACAATATCTACAACTGTATATGAGAAGTTGTACCCAGTAATTAAGGTGTGGACATCTTCAATGATGAAGGATCGAGAAAAGGAAGAGTTAGGTATTGGAGGGTTTGGAAAGTTATAAGTAGATAAAGACATGTTGGATATTGATTATGATACAGAAGACAACGAACCTCTGGAAAACAAAATGGCTAGAACGTCATAATTTATAAAAATGAAAAATAGAATCACATGGGTACAAAAAGGTAAAGTTATATAAACAATTAGTTTATATATGTTGAGTTTGCTCACTACACATTATTAAAAAAGCAGGTACCATAAAATTTTATTTCTGTTGTTGCGTTGAGAATCCTTAAAAAAAAAGAGTGCAGGAAAATCCAGTGTGGTGAGATTTGGAGTAGACAAGTACAAGTGAAATACATTAATTTTCTCAAACGGGAGAAAAAGTCTACAACGGATAATAGGTAAGTTTTTACTCTAATAGAAAAAGTTGTGTTGCACATGGTATGAAACTGACATCTAATTTATAATTGTACTATGACAGGAGTTATTCTTCTTTTGCAAAGAAGAACTGGGAAATGGGAAAGAAACGAGGGCAGTTTTGAGCCATACCCCATATAAAAAGATGACAAAAAGGCACCCGCAATTCATTGAACAGCTACAGGAACGTGGCTTGACATCTATAATAGTAGCAAGAGGTGTAGACGATCCCTCAGCCTTCACTTGCAGTAGTTGGAAGTCCACATACAAGTCCGAAGACAAGAATGTTGGTGCCCAAATGTATGTTTCTCTAAAACGAGCCAACTTTACACCAAGAGGTGTTTGGGCGTGCTTATTTTTCAGTTGCTTACCTGTTTCAGAAGCAAATGTTTTACCCAAACTGCTTAGTTTCTTAGAATATAACTACTTAAATAAGCAATTTTAAATGCAATCGGTAGGAAAAAAATCATTTTGTCAAACCATTGTGGCTTTACAAATTTTTACTCAGTTTCGTGTCCTTGGTTATTTAGCTACTGATATTTCTCAATTTTCTGTTTAGCTGGGAGTTGTGACCAAGAAAACACCATGGACACAAATGCACGATTACAATCCAGGAACAAGAATAGAAGTTGCAGCCGAGACAGCTGCAGCAAGAATGGCTTATGAAGCTACCTGTGTGTTGAAATTATTTTTGTTCTCTTCTTTTTTAAAAAAACATGGGAAAAAAGTCAAAAACTGATATGGAAATTAATGTTTAATGGCAGGGGAAAAATTGAAATTGCACATCAACAAAGAAGGAATCAAATATGCCACTCTTTCGTACTGGGACACGGACTTTCTATTATTGAAAGTAAGTGACTTCATTTATTTTAGTGATTTAGAATTGCGATATATGTCATACGCCAGGTACAAATGAAGGATCAGAAGGATCAAATGAAGACCGGTGTTATTACAGGTACAAATGAAGGATCAGAAGGGAGTTATAGTAGATCGCTCAATAATTATAGATGGAAACGTTTCATGCCTCAAGGTTATTAGTTTAATTATTTTTATATATTGTGGGCTCAGTTACCAGATCAGGGATCATATCATACTGGTGCCCAGATTGTTGCTGGTGTTAGCGCGCACTAAAAAATGCTCCTAATTCTCATGTTATTAATTATTTGAATAATATATGTCGTGGTTCTGTTGTTGAAAGTAAGTAGCTTCGCTTATTATGGTACTTTAAAATTGCGACGCACATCATATGACAGATACCATATGTCACGCTAACCTTTGCTACTCTATTATTTTGCAAGGTATAAATGAACCATTACAGTGTTCGTCTGCTACGTCCGTGGAAATAACCATCGCACACAGCTGCTGCGCATAGGTACGCCAACTCATATATTTTGAAACTATTAAATCCTCCTACCATGAAAACCAAACGCTATTTTTTCTTTCAAACGACATAGAAGATGGGATTTAAGGTTAAGTACATCAAGAAGCATGTATATAACGACTAACATGGTAACATATTATCTATCATTCGTATCAAATTTTATGAGTCATTTGTTGTAATCTTTTGTCATACTTTTAATTAGACCATCTCCAGTGAACACAATTCCTCCAACGACAAAGAAAGTACACAACACATCAACAAAAAGTGATTTTGTCTCTAAAGTGATTTTAGATGTATGACTATAATATATTTATCTGCAAGAAACCTCTTTTATCAGCACATATCTTTTTTAAATTGTTGTCTATGTTATTGCAGGGTAGTTGAAGATAGTGATGATTATGGGTCCGGCTGGAAAAATTTTGGATGAAACATCTTGAAAACTTCTCAGACTTTTGACAAATCAGGCACTCTCTGTGAGCCATAAACTCGCAATGGAGGCTGGACATGCACACATCACATGTCTCCATGTTGCGGTAAACTTTTGTTTGATTTAAGCATTGTTGGCTGAGTTTGAGTCCCAGTTTCAGTATAAGTTTGATTGATTGACTGATGTTTATCTGTTTGTGAATGTTTGTAGGCACATGGGTCTGAAGACTTTGATAGACAGGAGTAAGGTTAGTTTTATTAAACCCTATTGTTAACATGACTTTTCTTTTTGCTGTTAATGTTTTAGTTGACTAATTAACTGTTATGTGGCGTACCCCTTTCAAGGGTATTATCTCGTGTCTTGTGGAGTCTCACAATTTTTTTATTAGCAAATCTGTTCCAAAGGACTACAAAATTAATCAAGTATACTAAATATATGCTTTTATTAACGAAAAATGCTGCAAATTACATCATACTATAAATTACACATGGTCATAAGTTTTCCTATTAGTTTGATAAACATGAGGCTCATAATTTCATAAGTTGATCTTATTTGGCAACCAAACAAAAATCCACAACCTCCCGTGAGCAAAGACCCATAGTCGTCACCTAAACTAATTGAGCAATATCCTTCTAACAACTTATTAACAAAACCATTGTCAACGCTTTGGAGGTATTGAAAGCTTTATTTGTCATGATATTTAAAATAAATAGTTGGAGTAACATAGATTTGTATATCCTGTCCCCCATACAATGTCAATTAAGTTAAACCATGTACAAGGTCATTTATGGTAATTGTGCACGCACTATCTCCTTTATGTTGTTATGTCAAATTTACTTAAATATATCATAATGTGTCAGATCAGAAGGTTCACGATTATCACGACACTAATCTTTTTTATATGATCCCGCTGCATGGTTAGGTTACAAAAAATGGTTCTAAACTTTCTTCCATTCATGAGAATCTACAAGGAAAACTCCAAAGTAAGGTGCTTTAGGTTTTGTTATGAGTTTTACCTTGAATGGTATCTTAGTTTTGTACTACCTATGAAATGAAAGTATGTTTTTCGACTCTTGATTATAAAGCTTATTTGGTTCTAATATTGCAGTTCCATGTTAGCAATGGTAAAACACAATGACGCTTAGAAATCAAGTAACAAGGTGCAAATGAAGTTCAAATTTGAGGATCTTTTTGACTGATTAGATTGGGTTGCGCCTTCTTTCCCCAAAATCCTAATAAACAAGTAAAAAACAAAATCACAGGTCTTTCCGAAAAGGTATGTCATCTACACATTTGTTTGAACAATTATTTTCCATTAACTAGGTGTGCGGTGTTTGGATGTATGTTTTGAGAGATCATCCAACATCACTATATATTTGGCTGCATTTGCTTTTAAATTAGCAGCAACATCAATTCTAAATCTACACCGTTATGCTATGATCAGTTTCAGTTCTATTGTTAAACACATCAGTAAAATTTGTTATTTATCTATCTATATAAAACTTACCACCTGTACAATGTGGTCTTGGTAAATGTTACTTAAAGTATCAGTCCACAAAAGGGACATTTGAAGTCAATAAAAAAGATAAGTAACAGCAAGTGAACCAGTCACAATCCACAAAAGCATAATTAAATTATGGTTTGGAAGGCTTTTCAAAAAAAATAATAACAATAAAATAAAATTATGGTTTGGCACAATGTTCAGATTCTCAGTAAGGAAGAGTGCAGGAAAATCCAGTGTGGTGAGATTTGGAGTAGTCAAGTACAAGTGAAATACATTAATTTTCTCAAACGGGAGAAAAAGTCTACAACGGATAACAGGTAAGTTTTTACTCTAATAGAAAAAGTTGTGTTGCACATGGTATGAAACTGATTATTTGACCTACAGAATCTATTTATCCATTTTGCAACAATTAGATAATTAGTATCAACAAGTATATCCAAACAAAAGTACATCATTCATAAAATTAAGATAAGAACAAGATTTTATTTACCTTTAAAAGAGGAACGGGAGGACTTTCTTGACCAGGTTGGGGATGTCACTTAAGAATATATTATCCATTTTGCAACAATTAGATAATTAGCCCATGTATTACTCCAACATGCTCAATCTTCAGCCTTTATATAATCGATGGTGCAACTTACACTAGCATACCATTAAGTTGTATTCATGGAACAAATGTACGTGACTCATTACATGTGAGCCTATACAGTAAAGTCGAATATTTAATTGTGATTAAGTTGTATTCATGAAACAAATGTATGTGACTCATTACATGTGAGCCTAATACAGTAAAGTCTAATATTTAATTGTGGATTCAATTTGATTAATTTGTTAGTTGATAGGAATCAATGGAACTGGGATGAATTTGAAGGACAAAAATTCTTGGTGACTATTTAGATGGTTTGGACATAAATAACCTCACTGTTCTCGAACAACAAATGCAACACTTGTGTCTTTGATGATGAAGGTGAATCCAATGCTTTGCTTATATTTATTTGTTTCACAAGAAAAGTTATTCATGTACGTTTTTGCACAGCTATTTGATCGTTGATTGTGAAAATGAGTTAAAGAAAAGGATTTTTTTTTCTCTTGGATTTTCATGTAAAGTGACCTCTAAACTATTTGATAGTTAGATTCAGTTAGTTTTTAACAGATTTTGGATTACTTACGACATGTGCCATGGCCTTTGAACAATCACGTAAATAAAATCACTTTTGTTGTAGTTACTTTTAAAGTGATTATCTATGAGGTATTGTGTTTCCATTAATTCCTTTTTATTCTCCTAAAGTAAGTTAATTATGACCAATAATTTGAACACGGAAATTACGAATGGCTCGACATCATGGCTAAATAAATAGAAGTACTCACCCCTATAGCTTATGCATGATGCTTTTTTGATAGGCACCCATCAACAACACGAGATGATAGTTATAACGAATATATAATCATCCCAACCTTTTATTCTAGATATGACAATTATCTGTTTTGATCTATTTTGCAATGAAAAAAAACAACAAACGTTGTATACAAAGGAGCATTTAACCGTTAGTTAATTTATTCACCGAACACTTTTCCAACAATTTTTTTACCCGCCTTCTTTCGCTATAGTAAATTATGACAACGATAAATATAAGTCATGCCCGCCTATCGGGCGGGCTTTGAAGTCTAGTATATATATATATATATATATATATATTTTAACAACTGTGTTTCTAACAATTAGTAATTTTTAATATAAAAAGTAATATAAAAAGTAGGTAGATAAAATATTGGGCAAGACTTGACATTGTACTTTTTGTTCATTCTCAATAAGGTGCTTTTTACTTTTTGAGTACACTTTTGCTCGTGGATCAATAGCCGCCGGTTGAGTAGCACAAAGGTTGAGTATTTTTATTAGTTATAATAGTTGATGTGGGCCCCAGAATATGGACACGTGTCACGTTCTGAGATAGCTTGCGGAGTTGAGTAGATGCGCATGACCATTTAAGGAATTTACTCAAAAAGTTAGCATGGTGGGGACAAAAAAAAAAGATTTTGTACTAGATTAGTACTTACCTCAATAAAAAAAGGTGTGTTTTGTGAGATGATCTGCTCCACCGAACCAATGCCAAAATGGAGGAATCACGCACGGTGAATGGGAAGTTGTGATGGCGGATGGCGTGGTGGAGGTCTCGATTATGCTGGTCTTAGAAAAGTCAAAACCACGATGTGCAAAGTAAATAACAGTAAGGCTATTGGGCAGGGATGTGAAAACTTCACCAATTCACATAGTATCACGCGCCATATCCCTTGCCTACTTTCCTAGTTCACGCACGAAACACGAAACCCAAAACAAAATATGGTGGTCTGATCACCAAACGAAAAAGAAAAAAACGCGAGCCCATGTGTACTTTTTTATTTTGATTATTTTGTGTGTGAGTGTGTTGGGGTATTTAGTGTGGTATATTTGTATAAAACGAGTATTTTAATAAAAGGTGAATATGTAGTATCCTTGCCCACTAAATGGTGAAGTGAGATGAAGGGGAGTGAGAGGAGAGAGAAAGATGACATGGCGCTGATGTGTATGGTGAAAAAGCATGCACCTTGCCATTTGGTCTAATATTACGATCCGTGATTTTCTAATTGATAGTTTAAAAAAAAAAGGGTAAATTGCAAAAATGGTCCTTAACGTTCCACGAATTTGCAAAAACGGGACCGAGACAGAAAGTAGCGCAAAAAAGACACCAACGTTCCACATTTTCGCAAAATCGCCACTGAGAGCCATTTTCCGTTAATTTTCCCGTTAAGTCCCACGTAGTTGAGGGTAGTATCGTCATTTCACTGTTCATACTTATCTCCCGCCAACTTTCGGGGGACTATTTTTGCAAACAACATAAACTATGTACATTTAAAGCTGTGTGCTTTTTCAGGGTACAATAAATCCCCAAAACCAACCAACGATTGTGTAGATAATTAACCGTCAAACCCTAACATAAAAAAAAAAAAAAAAAAAAAAAATCAAATCGCAACAACTAAACCCAGCTATGGCGAATAATGATAAGAATGAAAAGGGAAAGTGCTTGTTGATGGGGGGGGGGGGGGGGAGGGGGGAGGAATCATCCGAAATGTCGTGGGGCAAGGTTTTATTAAATGATGAAGTCTTTGAGGTTGTTTTGGATGAATTTGGTGATAAGGTTATTGCCAAGTATGGTTCGTATGCAAACATAGGGAAGGAGATGATTGAAGAAATTCTTCAATGGATGTGGAATAGAACCTTCAACAAACCAAATGTAGGTGCTAGCGGTTGCTCCAATGAGGTAGTTGCAGAGAAAAAAAGGAAGAGGGGAATGCCGGTTGGTAGTGGCAAGAAGAAGACGGAGGGGAGTCCTATTCCGACTACAGTCACAGAAAAAAGGAATAGGGGAAGGCCGGTTGGGAGTGGCAAGAAGAAGACGGAGGGGAGTCCTATTCCGACTACAGTCACAGAAAAAAGAAAGAGGGGAAGGCCTGTTAGGAGTGGCAAGAAAAAGAAGGAGAGGAGTCCTAATCCGAGTACAGTTACAGAAAAAAGGAAGAGGGGAAGGCCTGTTGGGACTGGCAAGAAGAAGGAGGCTGGCAAGAAGAAGAAGGAAGGGAGTTCTAATCCGAGTACAGTTACTGAAAAAATGAAGAGGGGAATGGCAAATGGGACTGGCAAGAAGAGGAAGGTGAAGGAAGAGCATACGGATCTTGGTATGTTAATTTGGTATACTTCATTTATGTGCCATTTTAAATTTGTTTAAGTAGGATGCTATGATATGTTTGATAGACTTTTATATGCATCCCCTTTCCTAGGTTTAGGATAAACAGAGTATTTGCATTAAGTAGGGTGTTAGAATATCATAAGTGAGAGTGTTTGGCATTACTAAATACTGCTATAGAGAGTGTTTTGCATTACGAAAGTATTGCGTGTTCACATTGGTTATAAGTAAGTCTTCACATTGGTTGTAAGTAAGTCTTCACATTGGTTGTAAGTAAGTCTTCACATTGTGTATCTTGAGTGTATCAGGAACAAAATAGATTGGTTTCTATATCACCACATTACCTAAACTACAACTATGTGGTAAGATATACAACACTACATTGCACTGCTTCACTTGAGCCTGCATAATTGTTTCATTGACTACTTCTGTATTGACTTTAGCATGTATACCATTAGTTTCGTAGGTGCTGGTATGTCTTAACAGTTTGAATTTAAAATTGTGGCAGATTTACTTGGTTATGGGGGTGAAGTTCTGTTCCGCATGCACAATAATGGAGTCTTTGAATTTGGTCCATTAAGGTATGTATAAGGGAATGTTTCTAAAATGTGTGGCTTTGTCTGTGATAGACATGTCTTTTTCCTAGGTCTGGATGATATGTTTTCGCGCATTAGGGGAGAAAAATAGGCTGTGTTCTTTTGTGTGCCTGGTAAATCATTAGAAGAAGGTTTGAAGCTGATTCACACAGACAATGATGTGCATACAATGATTGAGCTAGGTTGTTGTGCCGGTTTTGTAGACTTGTTTGTTGATCACACAAAACAGGTGTTATCTCCCTACTATTTAAACAACATTGATGCAGAGGGTGATGGTGGGGAGGTTGTTGGGTGGGTAGAAGAAGATGCTAGCTTGCGGTGCTCTATTACTTCAACTCCTTTTAGGACTAGCACTTCAAAAACTTATAGGAAAGTGGATGATGTTGATGCTTCACAACCAGAATTCGAGAAGCATAAAAAGAGGGTGAAGAGGTCTATGGATAAGGGAAAAGGAAAGATGGTTGATGAGGCTGATGTTGTTAACAGGAACAAAACGGCTGGTATTGTCATTAGAGACGGTGATTCTATTAAGAACCTACCAGGTGTTGGTTCAGTGAATGTGGGAGCAAAGGGTGGTGGTATTTTGAGACCAAGAATAACTAATTGCATACTGGGTCTACGGGCACCAAGATCAATGGGTAACAATGTGGTGTTATTTTGACTAGGTGAGTCTAATGAACTATTTAGCAAATATTTTGGACACATTGCATTGCCTATTATAGTAACCTCATTTCATTGCATATATTGACTGTGCATATATTGACTGTGCAGGTGTTGTTGATCACATGTTGGTTCATCCAGTAGAAGGTTTGAAGATTGACATATGGGTCCATCTATTGGGAATATGTAATGTGTAGAAACTAAAACACTTTAATTTGGTTGTATTTAGTAATGTAATTTGACTAATGTAACTTGAACTATTCTACCTCTGTTTCGATGTTTCAAATACACCAAAGGGTGTGGGCAGGCATTGTGATGGGTTAAACTTTTTTGGTACATACCGAACAATATTATGTAAATTTGAAGTATTTCATATGGGGTTATGTTATTTGCATAATATGTTTCTGTTTGTTTTGTGGTTCTGTTATTTGCTTCGATTAGTAACATTTAAACGTATGTGTTTGTGTATTGTATTATGGTTTCAATTATGTCAGTTTCATGTTTGTGAATGTGTTTGTGATACGAATTGAACAATGTATATCAAGACAAACGGGATCAAACGACCCCTTCCATTCATAAACCATAAGGGTACATTTACAACCTTATGGGAACCCACAACCCCTACCTACATCATCACCTACAATATCTACCTAGCTTACGACACTACGACAGTGGCACAAAAATGAACAAAAGAAGCCACAACTCCACAAGTGCCCAACCACCTACTACCTACATTCATCATACACAACAAAACACAACAAAACAACCCACCCCCAGCATCCAGCACCCAACCCCTTCACATGTAAGTTTGCCTCACAGCAAACTCAATCTTGGAAACAATGCTGTCGTTTGTTTGCCTAAGCATCCTCATCAACCCCCTCATCTTTCTCATATCAGCTGACTGAATCCTCCTAAGCTTGTTCACATTGGCCCTTGCAGTTCTCGAGCCCTTTATGTTTTGGAGCTCTAAAATCAGGTCCCCCTAAGACTGAGCATATCAGACAGCTTTTGGCACCTACTCATCAACTCTTGTGCATGATGAATGTCCTCCTCAACCTCTCGCCGGTAATGGGTTAGCATCATTTCCGATATGACAAACGAGTTGCAAGCAACCACGAGATCAAGACAGCGAGACATTTTTCTGGAAAAGGGAATGATAATTATTTGATTACGGGTGTGTGTGTGTGTGTGTTTTTCTGCTTGTGTGTGTGTGTGAAGGCGTTGACAATTTAATATGAAAGCTGAAAATAACTTTGCAAATTAGCCATTGAGGTCTAATCACATTGATACCAAGCACAGAGCCGAAAGTTGGCGGGAGATAAGTATGAACAGTGAAATGATGATACTACTATCAACTACGTGGCACTTAACGGGAAAATTAACGAAAAATGGCTCTCAGTGGTGATTTTGCGAAAATGTGGAACGTTGGTGTCTTTTTTGCGCTACTTTTTGTCTCGGTCTCGTTTTTGCAAATTCGTGAAACGTTAAGGACCATTTTTGCAATTTAAAAAAAAAAAAAAAAAAAAAAAAAAAAAAAAAAAAAAAAAAAACTTTACATTATGATATAGAAGATCAGTCAACACAGCACCACTTGTGACCCTCTCATTCGTCACATCTCTTCCTTAATCGTTAAGACTCAAAAACCACTTCCCACTTTTACCCTTCTTGTCCCCACTTACACTTTCAATCCCACAAGGGCAATATCGTACAACATCCCATGTGCAGCCCACCAGAATATCCACTAGTATCATAACGCGGGACCTTTTAACAGTTTCACTTTATTTTTCTTTTTTTTGTTGTTGATGCATACTAGGTTCAAACATAATTGATCCTTAATTTTAAAGAGTTGCTAATCATTAAACAAAGAATGGATGTTTTACCTGTTCTTCCTGTGGGGTATCGGTTTAGACCAACTGATGAGGAACTGATAAATCATTATTTAAGGTTGAAGATTAATGGTCATCATGATGAGGTTACGTGTATTCGTGAGATTGATGTTTGTAAGAATGAGCCTTGGGATTTACCTGGTATATATATATATATATGATCCTTTTTTGTTACATATATTTGTTGTTTCGTTTTAGTTGTTGTACTTTTTATTGTGTTTATGTGTTTACGGATTAGATTTACCTGGACCCACGACTCTAAGTCATCAGGTGTACAATTTTTTTTACTGAGTATAGAGATTTTTTTTAATGAGAAGTATGATTTTACTAAAAGTAGTAACCGTGTATTTGTTTTGACTTATTAGTGGACTAACCTGAAAAAATACTTATGTGACACAACTTAGGGGGGCCCGGTTTATTTTGAAGAAATCAGGATTTTTAATGAAAATTTACACCAGACAGCAAACATCCGTCGGGTTCCGTGAACCCCAGGAACCTCCCTAGGTCTGCCCTGTGTATGACCCTGTTGTTTTATTGTATTATATGACCTATAGGCTGAAAATGCTCCATGTTAGGTTTTGATAATATGTTTTATTTGCTGTTAGACCATTGTGAAAATGAAATATAGGAAAAGGTAAAATGTTGTGTTTAGTGAAATGATTTGGTTAACTTATGACAATTGTACTCAAACTTTTGGTTTAGTTACTTTTATTAATATAATTCACTAGTTAATAGTGATTTTCTATTTTCTAGAGAAATGTGGATTTGGACATGTTTTCTGGTTTTCCTAGAAAAAGTTTCTGAAAAAAAGGAGTTTACGGTTTTATGAATACCATAGACATACAAAAACATACCCAATCCCACCGCCATTCCTCTTCGACATAGCACCAAGCTTAGACAAGCAAACACGTTGCGACAGTTGTAGAAATGTGTAATTTGAAGTTATTTGGTTTACTGTTTTATGAATTATGCCATAGACATAGAAATATGTAATTGAAGTTATTTAGTTTATTGACCAAATTGTTACTTTCAGTTTATAACAAACATGATTTGGTTCTTGCTGGACTTGTTTCTGATGTGGTGCGTAATTTGGTTCTTGCTGACTTTTATATTAATAATGATATTTCCTTTGGTTTGACAAAAAAGAAAGGAAGAAAAAGTTATACAATGATTGAAATCTTGCTCGATTGCTTATGTGTTGTATATAGATCATTAGGGGATAAGGTGACTTATTGTTTAAGTTGAATTTGATTGCAGATTTGTCGGTGATTGAGTCGATTGATAATGAGTGGTTCTTTTTCTGCCCTAAGGATCGTAAGTATCAGAATGGGGAGCGACTGAACCGGGCAACTGCAGCTGGGTACTGGAAAGCTACAGGGAAAGATAGGACGATCAAGACTAGTAGAGGGAGTCGTGTGATTGGGAGAAAGAAGACACTTGTGTTCTATATTGGTCGAGCTCCTAAAGGGGAGAGAACTCATTGGGTGATTCATGAGTATTCTCCTACAGAAAAGGAACTCGATGGAAGTCATCCTGGACAGGTATTTAACCTCATCAAGATATGAAATTGATGTGCAACTATGATAAACAGATAAAGTATACAAGTATTAAAGAACACGATGTATACTTGTTTAGGTAGTAAATTGATGATGTTGCCATGTTGGTCACTGTTGGTGATATATTAGTATGCAAATCCGAATCATTCATGTACATTGAATGTGCTAGGTTTGATTAAGGATCACTACCTTCACTTAGACACTTAGTCATCCTTTGGAATGGAACAAGTACATGAAAGTTAGAGGTGGAACTCTGAGTGAGTCGGGTTAAAATTGGCTTTAGTATGGTCAAAACAGATGGGTGGGGTTAAATAAATAAAGCAATGTAAAAAATGAAACCGTATCCGGTATCCAAGCTCCATGGCTAGTCTGTGATTTGAATTAATCAGTGGCAGTAATATGGTTACAAAAGCAGTTCAAGTGCCATAGTACTTTAATTTGTTAGCAAGTTTGTTTAGGAGGTCATATGCTTTTGACTACACACTTTGGATCAGTTTAACTTTGACCCATTTCTTTTTATGTGTTGCTCTATAGTTACCCGTTGAACCCATAAGCTATTAGCAAATCTATCGATCTATAACTGTTAGGGACAATGATTAGGTTTATTTAGGTCCATGTTCTATCTTGTTAACTTTTCTAGTCTTTGTATCCCTTATGAATAGAGGTTGTAAGTTGTAACCTCTTAATGAAATGTACATATATTTTCCTTTGAATCTGATTACATTTGCTAAATTGGTTGAAATCGCCAAGAATTCAACAGCTAATAATATAAGATAAACTATGTTAATGATATAGTATTTTTGGTAATGTATCAAAAACCCGTATGTATACATATCACACAAACACACAGCAAACGGTTGTGGGAAAGTAAATAAGGTGTAGAAAGAATAATTATTTAACAATTGTTTGCTTCTGGTTTGATTTTCCCTTTGCAGAGCCCCTTTGTGCTTTGTCGTTTATTCAAGAAACATGATTGCAAAGATGAGAATATTGGGAGTTCAAATTTCAATGATGTCGAACAGAGCTCTGCGCACTCTCCTTCTGTTGTGAAGTCATCTACCGAGGATCCTCAACCTTCAGTAAACGATAGTTGTGCAGTTGCAAGTTCTGATAAAACAAATGTCGACCCTCTGGATTATCTTGATTTTCCTCAGCTAGATTATAATTATAATATGGTATGCACACTAATCCACGTCTTAGGATTTTAAGTTGGTATATCTACTTCCTATTTCTAATACTCTGAATTATTTAATTCACAGAAAGATCTACCAGACCATTTGGGTTCAAAAATCTTCTCGCCTACAAATTGTCAGTTGCAGCAATTAGAGTTTGGATCTTCATATCATGCAATCAGCAACGAGCATAATGGAATGCAGTATCAGTACGAGACATTTTCTATGGATATGATGGAGTATTTGGACAAAGTTATAGTTGATCCGTTTGAAGATACTGATTATATGGAAGATTGGGCTGCTCAAAGTTCTATGCAAATGAATCAACTTACAGATATTGATTCTAACATCGAGTCAAAGGGAAAAGCGGTCATAGAACAAAGCAGCAATGCAATTGATAAGGACGACAATTCTGGAGGAAAGATTATGATAAGAACTCGCCAACTTCCACAGTGTTCTCCTCTCCCATACCAAGGAATTGCAAGCAGAAGATTTCGTATGCAGACCAAATTACGAAATGTGGGTGTATGGTTTCCTTTTAACTTCAAAACTTGTCTCTGTCTTTCTTATTTTATAAATGTTCATATTACAATATCTGACTACAAACTATATATGCACAGCCAAATGGTGAGACTGTGGATCAAGATTCGAGTATGGTTCAGGCAAAGAAGCAATCTTGGCTCAGCAGAGCCAAGACAGTGTTAACTTCAGTACCAGCGGTGCTGGCTGTTACAAGCTTGTGTGCAGGAGTTGTTGCTTTGTGGAAAGGCATAAAAATTTGAATAAGTTAGGGGAGGTGTTGACTGTGGATAGTTTTAGGTGGTCAAACAGTCGAAACTGATGACATTATGACTCTTGTATTCGTATTGTTATCTTTTTGTAGTTATGCAGTAGTGAAATGAAGCTCTATACGAGCTGTCTTGTTTCTTCTTTAAAATCATGCCTTTTGAGATCAGTAAGTCCATTATTTCACAAATTTGTTTTGGTACCTTCTATGGATGCCGTATTCATAAAAGGTATATTGGTGGAGCAGGAACTGATCTTTTCATACAACACGACCTGTACTGTTTTGCTTAGAAACTACACTCTTTTAGCCATTGAAAATTTTCAGATGTTGAACAAACCAGGCTATATCACTAGACACTATATGTGTTTTCAAGTCATATTAATCATGAAGGGGAATGTGCAAATGAGGGGATCAACGTGTTTATCTGAAAATTTACAAGATTTATAGTTTGTTGTTGCTTTTAATTTCAGTAACATCATCTGACATAGGTGATCTCAACTTCATGTATTATTCATATGATGAATTTGAATAGCCATTTCATCATTTACTGATTACAAGATACATTAAACTGTTAAATACTACCAATCATATACTGGAAAGTTCCCAGGTGATTTAGAAAACGTTGTCGATGAAACAGTATGCCTGGTGACAAAGTTAAAAGGCGTTGGCAATTGCCTATTTAAATACTTGTCTGCTTAATAGTTCTGAGTGTTTGGATAAAAATTTCTCTCTTCATATTTGCTGCAATTTGAAATAAACAATTCTAGACACCCCCAGAGTCACTAATCACTATTACTAGATTGCCCTGCATCATGTTTATAGTTAATACAGATGTGCAAAGTTCTTAATATAAGATATTAAATTTAATAATTGTTTACTCCATGTTGTTAACTTTTTTTGTCTACGCCTACAAAACAAATAGAGAAAAAAGATAGAAAACAATGCAGAAAACAACAGAACTGCTTCATTAAAAATTATAAAGACTTTGATTTATAATTTATGAAGACTTAATTAATATTTTATATAACTTCTGATTTTAGCACCAGACTCTAATCATCTGCCACTAAAAATTGTTTACAATATGATTCATTTTTGTATCTGCAGTACCATCCTGCTACTGTTATGGGTTTCAATCCCTTTGTCAATTCAAATAAATAAGGATGTTGAATACGGGTCAGCGCTTTTAAGTGCGGCAAAGCAAGATAAAGATTGGTTGATATCAATACGAAGGAATATACATAAATACCCTGAACTTGGTTCTAAAGAGTATAAAACCAGTGATTTTATTCGGAACGAGCTAAATAAACTTAATATTTCTTATATATATCCACTTGCTCATACTGGTTTTGTTGCTCAAATTGGTACTGGTTTGCCTCCTGATGTTGCTTTAAGAGCTGATATGGATGCACTCCCTTTGCAGGTATTGGTCGCTTTTTTTTCATGCTTTTTTTTATATAGTGTTGAACTTTAATGTAATCTTTATAGAAAATCTAAAGTTTTAATGGGCGTTTTGACTTTGCATTTCGAAAGTGATTATGTGATATGGAATAGCAGGATGAGATAATCAAAATAATCACAATCAAATTGTTGCAGCTAGTCCTGATCTGATTATTCACAACTGGTCATTTACATTAAGTCATAATCAGTTTTACTATATGCACAAAGTGATTATCTTCAATTTGAAACCGCAATAATCAGATAAGCACTTTCAAAATGCAATGCCAAACACCTCATTAATCATATAACAAAACTCAAACCAGTTTAAAAGTTTTAAAAACTTGAAATTCTCATCTTTACATTCAAACGGTGTCTGTTAGCATGAATGACTGTTAAAAGTATTTAAGTATATATGATGAAATAATGTAGGAGCTGGTAGAATGGGAGCATAAGAGTAAAAATGATGGTGTAATGCATGCATGTGGGCACGATGCTCATACGACTATGCTTCTTGGTGCTGCTAAGTTACTTAATCAGAGAAAGCACAATCTCAAGGTATGTTTTTATGTAATGAATATCTTTGCTTAAAGCAAACTTAAAAGATCTTTACTTGATGGTTACTGAATCAATTTCACATAATGTCTTTAACACGTGTCACTAACAAAGTGAACCCAATTCTTCAGAAGTTAAAGTAAAATGTGGCAGTTAGTTATTGTTACGTACATACATAGGGGTATAGGTTTCTGAACAAATGATCATTTAGGATACTATTAGACTTCCCTATCATTTTCCTAGTTAGAGGTGGAATTTCTGACCTATTTACTAATGAATGTCTTGGTTTATTCTATGTTTGTTGCTAATGCGGGTAAATTGAAAAAATTATAGGGAAATGTGGTACGGGTCAAATAGACTGAGCAGGAAGAACGAGTCAAAGTCGCCCAAAGTGTATCTCTAATGCATATTTGCATACTACCTACTAACTGTTTCGTTAAAGAATTTAGATGATTATTGAATTAATATAGTTTTGTAATCGTATTTGGCACATTAATCGTCTATAACAAAAAGAAAAGAATCAGGACAAGAAGTGTTCCCGGTCCACCGCACCCATTAATCCAGAAGGTCATTACTCACTGAATGGTTTTCTATTTATTTGTTGTTAAGGGAACTGTTCGCCTGATATTCCAACCTAATGAGGAGAGAGGTGCTGGCGCATCATTTATGATAAAGGAAGGTGCACTTGGTGGAGCCGAGGCAATATTTGGAATGCATGTTGATGTTACAATTCCCACAGGAACCATAGCTACCCTTCCAGGACCCATGATGGCTGCAGCATGCTTCTTTGTAGTCAGAATAGAAGGTAAAGGTGGTCATGCTGCTGAACCCCACAAAAGTGTAGACCCTGTACTTGCTGCATCATCTACGGTTTTGGCTTTACAACAACTGATCTCGAGAGAACTAGATCCTCTTCAAAGTCAAGTATGTTTCATCATCAAGTAGATGTATGTGATCATAATGTTTTAATTCTATTGTGGGCAAGTATGAATCAATAGCTATCCCCCTTACTAATGGGGTAAGTTTTATAGATATAGGATATTGAAACATGTAAACAGCGGTCATTAGAAATCACAATAATGATTAGTGTAGTTAAAATGTTCCATGAAAAATAACTATAAGAGATAAATACGGTTAATGCATATATCCAGGAAACCATCTCAAATTGGCCTAGTAGTAAGGTAGTTTGAGGTCGTAGAAGACACCTAGGTTCAAACCTCGCTGGGTGTACATCGTGGGATGGCCAGGGAAAAGTCCTGAAACGGTCACTGGCATCTGGTTATGCACTTATGCCGCGTATATCATAGCTAAAAGAGAAGTTATTCATATTCACTTGAGAATTGGTGCAGGTGCTATCAGTTACTTCTGTTAGGGGTGGTGGTGCACTAAACGTTATTCCACCGTATGTCGAACTAGGGGGAACACTCAGGAGTCTTACGACTGAAGGCTTGCTACTTCTTCAGCAGAGAGTAAAAGAGGTATTTTCTATTTTCCGCATTCTTATGTGTTTTTCTGTTTTATGTTTATCATTACAGTTACACGTGCCTTCTATAAGACAATAGCATCCAAAAATTCAGTGTTTAGAAAATATGATCTACACCTATAGCATAAATCTGGCACAAACCTTATGCTAATTTATCTATAATGCCAAGAGGCAAAGATCACGCTGGAAAACTTTAGAACCCTCTTATGAGCAGATACATTTAGAAATACAATACTTACCACTGACATATATGTAGGTCGATTTTGGTTATTCAAGTTTATACAATGACATTTTTCTTGTTTTCATATCATAGAATATATAGTTGACTGCAGTTCAAAAAAAAAAAAAAAAAAAAAAAAAAAAAAGAAGAAGAAGAAGAAGAAGAAGAAGAATTTATAGTTGACTGCCTTGGTTCAAACTATTTTGGTAATAATCATTGATTGAAGACTGATAACTTCTAAATATAATTATGCGTAGTATTAGTTTCAAAGTGTTGATTTGTTTAGTACGCAAATAATTTCAGATAACCCCCCTTTAGGATCCTAATTGGTAGTAATTAAGTATCCACGCCAGAAGTAACAGCAACGAGATAATGGTGGAACACTTGCTTTTAACTTAAACGGTCTAATCTCAGTAAGTTGTAAGGTGTTTCTTGAGTTAGTGATCGCTGCTATACTATTGTTTCTGTCAGGTCGTTGAAGGACAGGCAGCAG
This sequence comes from Artemisia argyi, assembly GCA_030686995.1. Lineage (NCBI taxonomy): Eukaryota > Viridiplantae > Streptophyta > Magnoliopsida > Asterales > Asteraceae > Artemisia > Artemisia argyi. The sequence continues at coordinate 14,769 of JARVZY010003596.1, read as the reverse complement.
TTCATAGATGTAAAGGTTCAGTTGACATGAAAGAAGATGAATTCCCCCCAAGTCCTGCCACCGTTAATGACGAGACCTTAAACAAGCATGTGGACCAGGTAGGTTCAATGTTGCTCGGTCCTGAGAGTGTAGCAATATTTAAAAAGGTCATGACTAGTGAGGACTTCGCTTTCTATCAACAAGTTATCCCTGGAGTAATATTTAGAATAGGAATACGTAACGAGGGTATTGGATCAATTCACACCCAACACTCGCCTTATTTCTTTCTTGATGAAGATGTCCTTCCCATTGGAGCCGCATTACACACCGCCATTGCAGAGTTATATCTTAATGACCATCAACCCTCTTTTACAGTGTAAAAAGGTAGAGTCCAACATGTGTATCATATACCGACTGTTAATTTTCACACATGAAAAGGCTTAATCTTTAAAACAATTCGATGTGGTGCTAAAAAATTCGACAGTTTTAGAAAGTTTAAGCCTGATTATTAGCGAAATCAAATTGTTTATCTACTTATCCAAATCATAATTGGACCAATGTTTGTTATTTCAATTGTGACATATGTAATAAACTTGTTAGAACACCTTCACTTTACTATGTACTTGAAGATGACATAAATGTACATGTATATACCTATACAAGTCTTTTGTTCATGATTCACACTTTTGTAGCTTTTAAACAACTGATCATGTCTTATTCCATCTTTTTAGGCCATCTTGATTGAAAGATGGGCAGATAGTGTATTTTTGGGTCAGACAATAATGCCGACTAAAAAACAATAATGCCCACATAATGCAAATATAATACAATAACTTCTTATTCCAATTATTTGGTCCCCAAATTAAGTGTTAACTTAGAGTATCATTCATGTAAAGGAGCAATCTTGGTTCAGCAAGGCTAAGTTAGTGTTAAAACTTCAGTATCAGCAGTGATGGATGCAACAGGCTTGTGTGCAGGAGTTTTCGCGTTGTGGAAGAGCATATAGAAATGGAGAAGTTGAGTGGGGTGTTAAGTGTGGATAAATTGGAATAGTTTTTAGGTAAAACAGTTGATCTAATGATATAGACAGACTTAAATTTGTATAATCATATTGACATCTTTTAGCTAGTTATGCAGTACGTAGTGAAATGAAGCTCTATACGGGCTATCTTGCTTCCTTCTAAAATCATGCCTTTTGAGTTCTGAAGTTTATTAATTGACTAGGAAGTGATCTTTTATTAATACAACACAAGCTGTGTTGTCATATGGTTAAGAAATTAACCTCTCTCGTTTAGTCATTTAGCCAAACATCGTCTCTCGTTTACTGTGTAATGGTAAGCAAAAATGAAGGGATTAATAGTGTATTTCAGTGCCGTAGCTGGGCTAGCGGAGGCCCTGTGCAAAACTGCTTTATGATAACTAAACATGACGATTAAAAATATATTGTAATGATCTAGCATTAATTTTATGAGTTTTTCATCACTTTCCCCCACTTGAAGTTAAGTTTAACATATATTTAGAACAAAATTTCATATATCGTCAACATTTTGATGATGAAAATGATTTTTTAAGCCACAACTACATAAAGAGGTATATATTTTGAAGTCCCTAAAACTTTAAGGCCCTGTGTAGTAACACACCCTCGTATACGACTATTTACGTGTATCTATAAGCATACAAGATTAATAATGTAACCTTATTTTGCGAGTTTAGGCCGGATGTAGTGGTGGCAACTGAGTGTCACACCAACACCATTCTATCTCTCTCATTACTCATTCCCTGTAATCCTCACTTACCGTTTAGTTAGACCCAAAATTTAATTTATACTAAGATAAATACGCGTATAAACATAATGTGTATTTCTCTTTTCTTTTTGTTAAATCACCATGGTGATTTAATGTTGGTTTGTTTGGGTTCCGACGTGTGAAACAAGAAATGATATAGTGGGTTGGCGCGTGAAACAAGGCACCCCAAGCGTGAATATTGAGTATAGTACACCCAACCTTAGCTAATATCGCCTAACTATATCGATTTCATCATTGACTGCAAACATTTACCTATTTACCTGATAAATACAACCAACATTATACAGAAAATATTCTATGGTGATCCGAAAACGAAAAATGTCGTCAATGTAATGCTATCCGAAAGACATTAAGATGTAAATGTTTGGTAAAACTTGTATCTAAACTTATTGTTAGGTCAATGTACACTTGAAAATAAGAAAGCTAGTACACATTTATTCTTAAGCAAATAGTCAACACACAAGTTAAAAGTTATATATATATATATATATATATATATATATATATATATATATATATATATATATATATATATATATATATAGTGTGAGGTTATTTTCAGAACCAAATGAATTGCGAGAACCACACTTTTACTCCTAATAAAGCTTGATGTACATTATATCAATGCATGATGGCATTTTTGAAAATATGTTCAACTTAATTTAGAAAAAATAAATAAATGAAGGGTAATTATGGTGTGTATATATATATATATATATATATATATATATATATATATATATATATATATATATATATATATATATATATAATAAACGAGGTTTTATTGCCCACGCGTTACGGTGAGATTAAATTATTACACCCCGTGCCCGCTTTGACCAAAATTCAAAACTTTTAACGCGGAAATGCTTTGATTATAATGAACTTACTGTTACTCTTTAATAAAATGGCAAGATTCTATTATAAGTTATACCTTAGATAAACTTTTAAAAGATACTAGACTCAATTACCTTCAAAACGATAGGTGGCACGACCACCAATGACTTACGGTTTACTTTGTACAACACTTAGAAAATTACCAAATCTAAACTGTTGAACAGATGCGCCATATTTCAAAAAGAGATGCGCCAGATCACATGATACGCCGTATCTACTCCAAAACTGATATGCCATATCCCCAAAATGAGATACGCCATATCTACCGTCAGCTACAAAAACAGCTGCAGAAAATCTGCATAACTCAACACTTATCCACAAACCATTTTGGCCTCATTACAACACTATAACTTATACCAAAACAATCATTTAGCATTCAAAACTATAACAAACCATAATACACGACAAATGACCCGTTTGACCCCAAAGTGGGTAAAAACATACATTAGACCAAACACCCGTTTAACTTCATACAAACTCATAATCCATTCTATAACACACTTTTAGACACTCAAATCACTATAACAACCATAATATACACATTGACAAAAAATGACGTATTTATAACCCAATAAGGACTTGCGGGGGTACAACATCGACATTGAGCTCAATATTCTATACTAAGCTCTTAAATACCATACCAAGCCTTTAATCCGTAATTCCAATCCTTAAGCCTTCATCCAATTTTTACCTTCTTCGCGAGAACCTACAAAACATTAACATCTATAACGGTAAGCGATAACGCTTAGTAAGTAGCTAGGTTAGTATATGATAATACTTAATCCACACATATGCAATATGAGCATTAACGATGCATTAACATCTATAACGCAATACTATAACGCACATATAACACATAGAATCATAAGCACATACCTTGGTCCTTCTAATCCATATCTAACACTTAACCATTTCACTAATCAAGTCTCCTTAATCCAAATATTCCTAAGCAACTATAACAATTTCTAGCACCTTCATTCAATATCACATAATATGCAAAATTCATATTAACATATAATAACCGTAGATACTTACCTTAGCCTCCAAGCTAAGTTACCAAACATCTATAATCATCATCATCTTCCTTGTTAGCATCCTAATCCATAATGATCATAAACATAAATATATAATCAAACTACTATAACAATTATAATCTAATCATGGTTTATATAACCAATAACTCGTCTCTTTAATATTTCAATTCGTCATAGAATCATAGGTTGATTATATGACAACCTACCCATGGAATAATTAACTTAAAAACCATATAAAGCCCCTTTTATAATTACTATAACATTTAATTATCTTTAAAACCATCTTTACCCAATTACCTCAATTAGGGTTCATAAACCCTAGTTTCTAATTCTATAAATTGACACTAATTAAGCATCATACCTTATAAAGAATCAAGCTTAGAGAATTGTTCCATGAATTGGAACACTTAACCATCTCTAAATCATCATCCTAAGCTCCATCTTCTTCCCTCTCTTCTCTATATCTCGACATCACAGTAACACACAGGAATTGTGTGGAAATGTCCAGAACCCAACACATATAAACTAGCCGGGAGGGCATTTCTGTCATTTCTGTCCATTTTAGGTCGATACGCCGCATCTATATTTTAGATGCTCTGCATCTACTGATGCTCCATATCTATATTTTAGATGCTCCGCATCTAAGCCTCATCAGACATGCACTTAAAGATTTAACCACATATTCCTAGTTAAACATGCTTAGGCCTGGGTTAACTTCACTTGGGGTGGGGCCTATTTGTATCCGAGAAACGGGTCTAACAATTCTATCTCCTTATTTATCTCTCATCTATTACTAATTATAACTTTGTCGCATTGCACCCTCATTCCCTTCTAGCATTTTCAATACTTATTCAATTTAGTTGCAACGATTTTGATGATCTCGCAACTCCAGAAATACTATAGCACTATCAACACTCTTAATCCGTTTATTATCTACACACATTTCTGTAACAATACGACACTTGTATAGTAATAATCAATTTTATTACTATAACACCACATTCTCACTCATTTATTCCAAGTTTCAATCAAGGACTACACGTCACCCAAAAACATAGATCCAAATCCAAACTCACACATACTAAAAGCAAACCAACAATACACTTTGGTCGGTTGTTGAGCGGTGGTACGGTGCACTGCTATGTGTATCGGCCATCTTTCTTCTTTGTTCATCCATCTTTTAATTATGTATCTTATCTCTTTTTGGTGTTGTAAAATAGTAAGTCATGATTGGGTTTAGATCTTGATCAGACCGGAGTGGCCACTGAGATGGTTTGTCCCGAGGTAGCAGAGATGGTGGTTTGAGTGGAGGTGACCGACGTATGTGTTAGTATAAGTGGCGGCGGTGGTGTTTAGTTGGAGCTGGTTTGTAGTGGTTTTTTAGGCAACATTGTCGAGATCTCCTAATGTTTTAATGATGACAAATAAACCTTCGAAACACATAAAATAACAAACGGTAGCCAAAATTCCCCGAATCGATATCTGGTGCTGGCGCGTTGACGCGTGGGTGACGCGCCAGGCTTCTGTATGGTTCGAGACAAATTTTGAAAGTCGGCTTTCCCCTTACCCGACAAATGTGGATCTTTCAATACAGGTATGAATATACTATGTGCTTAATTGAGAACACTCGAAACGAGTTTTGGTATCAGAGAGATACAACTTTTAAAGCACCCGTTTATGGGAAAATACCAATTCATGTTTTTTAACTCTCGCCTCTAGCCAAGGCTTTTCTAAACTTTTGGAGCTTATACATTTCACGTAACATGATGTGAAAGCATCCATATGCTCATATCCCGTGCTTACGTCTTCTCTAATCACGTAACAGGTTTACTCCCTTATTGGTCAAACTAAGTCAAAGGTCTCTTTGTGTAAACGCATCTTTTCCCGCTTGGGTTATGCTTTACATAATGGCAAAGCACTTAGCTTCTCTGTACCAAGGTGTTAGTTGAGTACGTCGAGTCGTGAAAAGTCACGAGTTATGAAAATATGGATTCTCGATGTTGTGTTACTTGGATTTATAAGTAACCTATGATTTTCTCAACTTATATTCTTAATTGTCTAAACCTTTTTTTCTTAATGACAATTAGATTATCTCTTAATCCTCTCTTAATCATCTTCTTAATCACAAAAGACAAAGCCTCCAATATCCCAAAATCTTCTTACATCTCTTACATATTCCCTTACACTTCTTATACACTCACATACCCGTTTTGACTCACACATTCTCCCACACAAGATTCCCCCTCTTTATACATTCCCTATACACCTTTCTCATACATCAATACATACACTTCCCTATACACTCATACACTCTTTTTTACATACACCTTTAAATTCAAAATACACACACTTCACTCACATACCTCTCTTACACATACAAGGCTCCCCATCATATCAATCTTACACACTCCTTACACTTACAACTCATTCTTACACACATCATATCCAACCAATATATTCCTTATACATCCAACACCTTTACATTCAAATTTACACACACTACTCACAACCATTTCACCTTCTACACACACTAGGCTTCCTATCACATCCATTCTTACATATTCCCTTACACACACACAATCCAACTCTTACACTCCTTACACCATTTCACATCCCAAACCTTTCTCTCCAAGAAAAGGAATATACCCCTGAATATGCTTTCTTAACCCAACCATGGTTCTTCTAACCCAACTATGGTTAGTTCTCTACACTTAACCTTGGTTAACTCTTAACCACACAAAGGATGGAATATTCATTTGGATATGCTTCTTCTAACCTAACTATGGTTAACTCTTAACCACACCAAGGATGGAACATTCCCTTGGATACACCCTTTAACCTAACCATGGTCTAATCTCTATACACTTCTTTCTAAACCTAACCATGGTTACTTCTTAACCCAACCTCTCACACTCTTCCCTTTAGAGGAATATCCAATGGCATATTCTTTCTCTCTTTTCTATGCCATATGAGGAATACCCATTATACCCCTACTCAATTATCTCTTCTTTCTGTTTATCTTTGATAATTGGTTTCTTATAAACACTTCACAAAAATATTTTTCAAATTGGCTATTTGAGTTCATAAACCTTAGATTGATTAATGATAAGGTTTAGTGTGTGAAGTACAATTGGGGGTTTAGCAAGGGTGGGTATTTTCAAGACCAACACCCAACATTTGGGAATATTTCATTGGGCCTGGCGCGCCACCCGCGCGTTGATACGTGGGTAACGCGCCGGCTTTGGTAAAATATTCTCAAGTTTGGGTCTTGGCAAATACCCCCTTGCCTCTTGTATTCCTCACCCCTTGCCATTATTCTTGATCTCTAATCCTCTAATTCTATCTCTTGTGTTCTTAGTTAAACACACTAACATCTTAGAAAGAACACATCTCCTTGCAAGGGAAGAATCACAAGAACCTAATCCACTCTTGTGATTGTGTCGAGGGTCTTCTTATCTATACCCTTTCTACTAGAATCGAGTCACTAGGTTAGGTTAGGGCTTGGTTCAAAGAAACTTTATTTTATCATTCAATTTGGTTGTAAGGGAAGTCTTGTGTCTTGGTGACCAAGCCTAGATCATTGGGGATCTAGTTGGGGTTGATACTTGTGGGTGGAAGTTTTGGTTGAGGTCTTGGTGACCCTTAGGTGAAGTCGAGTCATGAGGTTCTTTTGGGTGGTTTCCGAGGGCGGAATACCGTGGGAGTAACTCCTTCTTTGTGAGCATCGATATTGGTGAATATCGGTAGAGTGAATTGTAACGATTTGTAGTCCACCGAAAGGATTATACTAGTGGAATAGTATCGTGTCGTGGATTCACAACTGGACATACAGATGGTATAAACCCCCCATCCCGAACCAGTATATATCGTGGTGTCTCTCTTTACTCGCTTTATATACTTTAAATTGTATTTGTGGTTGTTGTATTGATTGTACAACCGCTTGGTTCATCTTCTTGGCTTAAAGTTTTTTTTAAACGTTCTAAAAGCCGAAGAAACCGTATTCACCCCCTACGGTTCTACAATTGGTATCAGAGCAGTATTGTTACACCCCGTGCCCGCTTTGACCAAAAACTTAGAACTTTTACGCGGAAACGCTTTGACCCGTTTATAAATGAGTTACAGGAGGTCATAAACGGGTCAAAGCGTTTCCGCGTAAAAGTTCTAAGTTTTTGGTCAAAGCGGGCACGGGGTGACTTTTCTCCATCATTTTAGATGGAGTTGAAGTCCTGTTCTAGTGAGAGGAGAAAGGGAGGGAAAATCTAGATGATGACTTAAGGTGAAGAAGATGAAGGCTCCATGATTATGGACTCTCCTAGCTATGATCCTACACAAGTAAGTAATCTCATTCAAGTAGTTAGTTATTGGATTGATCATCATATAATCAAGATATGATTATATGATGATTAGAGATGTTTAGAGGTAAGATAATGGTTGTAGAGACCATTGGTAAGGTTATTTGGTCATGTGGTTAAAGTGTTTGTGTTTATGCCTAAGGGTGATGATGAAGGATGGTGATGGTGATGATGATGAAGAGGATGCTTATGTTCTTGTTAAGCTTAGCTTTGAAAGCTAAGGTAAGTAAACCGGTTATGATTTGATATTATAATGATTTCTTACATTTTGTGTTATATGATTATTATGATGAGATGTTTTATAGTGTTTAAATGATGATGTGATGAAGAAGTAGATGTAAGGCTAGTTTGGCATAACTAGCAAAAGAGATTGAGAGTTTAGTTGGAATAGTGTAAGTGAGTAGGAAAGATTGAGATATAATGATAAGGCTTGAAGTGGCCAAGGTATGTGCTATGTTAGTATTGCGATGAAATAAGTGGATTATGATGCTTAATGTGTGAATGAGTTATGATGTTATATTATGATCGTTTTACTTACTAAGCCTTTGTGCTTACGGTTTAGTTGTCTAACCGTTTTGTAGGTTGGCACGTTTTTATGGATGGCTTGGATATATGGATTAAGGCTTGGTTATGCGAGATTAGAAGGTTTGGGTAAGAAAATAGAAGCTTAGGTAGTATACCGAGCTCAAGTGTCATGTTTGTACCCCCGTGAGTCATTAATGTTATGTAAAGTATGGTCAAGTGTCAAGTGTATAAATTGGTGGTCAATGGACAAGTTATAGTATAGTTCTTGTGTTTACGGTCAAGTTAAAGGGGCGTTTGGCATAACGTGTAATTGTACCCATTTTGGGTTATGAACGGGTCAATGGTCATGGATCAAAGTTGTCATGGTTTTTAATGTTAAATGAGTGTTTGGTTTATGGTTAAAGTGTTAATTTTATGGTTAAAGGTGATATGGTTAAGTGTAGTATGCAAATGGGTCAAAATGGGTGTTTCCACCCGTTACTTTGTAAAGCACATTTTTGCGGGTCATTATGACCAAGTTTATGCATATATTTGATGTTTACAATGTCCTAATGATTTCTGTAAGTTTTGGTGTAATGTCAATGTTATAAAAGTCATTTTTTCGGAAAATGGGTCAAAAGTGCACTAAAGGGTTATGCAGAAAAAGGGGTGTTTGGGACAAGGTCCATTTTAACCCATTTTGGGTCTAACGGTTCAAGAATTTTGGGAAACAAGGTATAATGTATATTTTAAGTTAAATGTGGATTACATATGTTTAAATATAGTTTTAAAGTGTCGATTTTATGTTACAAAGCGTTCACGGGGTGTTACAAGTATACTCAAGTTTTTGAGCGTTAAAACCTTCCCGAGAAGTCGTTTTAAGTCAAAAACTTCTTTCTTAAAAATCTAAAATCCTAACTAAGATTTTTGGTAAAGTTGAGTATAGATCCATGGCTCAAGAGAACTATGTTGAGGGGTGTTCTATGCAAAGACCACCTTTGCTAGAAATCGATGGGTTTTGTTTTTGGAAAACCCGATTTGAGACCTATGTTCGGTCTAAAGATCTTGATTTGTGGGAAATCATCCAAAATAGCAACTTTGTGTTCATGGTGGAAGACCCTGAAACAAAGTTGTTAGTGGAAAAGCCCAACTCGAATCTAAAGGATGACGAGAGGAGAAAACTTGGCAAAAATGATGAAGCCAAGATGTTGATCTATAATGCTCTACCTCGAAGGGAGTTTGAGAGGGTCCATGTTTGTAAAACCGCAAAGGAAATTTGGCGTTCTCTCATCATCACTCATCAAGGCAACTGTCAAGTAAAAGATTGCAAGATCGATCTACTCATACAACAATATGAGAAGTTCTCGATTTCGGATGAAGAAACCATTGATAATGGTTACACAAGGTTCAATGCTATTATCACTAGCCTCACGGCTCTAGATCCTAGCTTCTACAACAAGAACCATGTGAGGAAGTTTCTTCGAGCACTTCCGGTAAAGTGGAGGTCAAAGGTGACGGTCATTGAAGAAGCCAAGAATTTGGTAGAACTTCCCCTTGATGAGCTTATTGGGAATCTCAAGGTCTATGAAATGATCCTTGAGAATGACAAAGCTAGCACCAAAGACAAGAAGGAGAAGGTAAAGTCTTTGGCCCTCAAAGCTAAAGTCACTAGTAGCCAAGCTAGTGATTATATTGATAGTCAAGATAGTAGTGATGAAGAAGACGATGTTGATGACGAAGAATACAACCTTATGGCTAAGAACTTTTTGAGGTTCTTTAGGAAAGGTGGTAACTTTAGAAGAGGGAATATAGGTTTGGTAACCGAGGAAATGGTGGAAGAAACAACTTTGGTGAAATCCGAGGTGTTGACAACAAGGTTGGTGAGAGCTCTAGGCGCACCCAAGGATCCTACAATTGTGGTGAAAAGGGTCACTTTATTAATGAGTGTCCTAAGCCGAAAGTTAACAAAGCATTCGTTGGTGGAGCTTGCAGTGATAGTGAAGACAAGGAAAAACCAAAAAATGGAGCCACTTGTCTTATGGCTCAAGAAAAACTTGAGGTACCTCTAAACCCTTCCTCTTCTAATAATGTAGGACCGTAGAACAACCTATTTCACTAGTAAATCTTGCGTTATCCTAGAGAGAGAAAGTAAGTAGAGAGAGAGAGTGGGAGGAACTCTAGTGTGTGTAAATAAAAAGCCTTGTTATTACTAAGAGAACTAACCCCTTCCAATGAGGTATTACATGAGTATTTATACTAGTAGTCTAGGGCATCACATATCTTTTACATTATTACACTAATAGCCCTTAGACTTTTACAAAGCATGAATACTAAACATAAACTTCATCATAATGATATTCTAAAGCAACCTATTACAACACATTAATGACCGACACTTTTTATAAAATACGATCCTAAAAAATAATTTAAATATTACCAATTTACAAAAGGAGAATGACGAGCTAGTCATCATCTTTGTATTTAAACTTTAACATTCATAGCTCTTGACGTCTTTAAGAATCATTAGATAAGTCATAGTTCTTTGTTCATCGTTGTTGAAGTGATCCAATGATGTCATCTGCCTTTCGTCACTTCTTTGTCTTTGGTGGTTATGCGCCTTTCCAACATGCTCATACGTCTTTAGTCTTTGTCATACATACATTTGTTGTTCCTGTTCTTTCACTTTGATCTTTGTCACTTTACTTTGTAGATTCTGCTTTTTGGCGTATAATCTTTCTTTGACTGTTGCTATCCTTCGATCTTTGTGAGAACTTTCCTTTGACTTTGTGATGCATGTATGTGCATGTGGAATCCATCACCATGGAGATGATGTATAGCTGCAGGTAAACAGTTAGCAATAAATCAACCGGTACTTACAGATAAGGAATTAGAGATCGTCAACAGCAAAGTGTGAAGACTCCTTCTAACCCTTACCAAGGCTGTTCCCATTTCGGATACTCCCGAGGGAGCTTACGAGACCTACTAAGTAGCTCAACGAATGGATGAGTTGTTGGGGATCACTCCACGATTGTAGACCGTTTGAAACCACCACGAACACTAAGCGTAACCCATAAAGAATTACCGAAGTGACCTGCTGTCAGGGCTGCTTGATGTTGACCCTGGCAGGAATTTCCATTCAATCAATGAGAATCACGAATGTGAATCCTCCCATAAATGTTCTGGCAGATTGCTAAGATCTGCTTAGGACTCTTAAGTTTACATCTGGCATCCTTATTGTTGGATCACCAGTGTAGAAGTATCATGTGTTCCTATGAGATCTTTTGTTGAAATCTCGAGGCTCTAGACTCGATAAGTGCACATTTTCCTATGCGAAGATTAGGGAGAGGTCTCCTGCTTCAATATCAACCATCTCTAAGAGACAGGTCGATAGATTACACTGGTTCCCCGTGAGAATGAAACAAGCTCTTTTAAGAGAACTTGAGTGTTTAGAAGGTTAAGTGCAGTGCGTCACTAGGTCCATGACGTCTTTATCTTCAATACTGGTGTCACCTTAGCAACAACCAGTAGCATACGAATTGAACCCGGTATCTGCCCTAAGGTTGAACATATGGAGGGCTATTTCTTTTCACCCTTTTTCATAACTTTTCTTTTTAATTCTTCAACCCCTTCTTTCTCCTTTCTCATTTTCTCCTTTTTTTCAATCATACCTAAGGACTTCTAAATCTAATCTATTCGATTTATCCTTGGGTAGATCCCTCCGGCTTTGGCGAATCATAGGACGGTTTTTCCTAACCTTAGTTACCTTATATCTTCATGACTATCCTATTGTTGCCATAAAACCATTCATTTGAAAATCTCTCAAAGTGTTTATGATTATGAAACATATTTGTTGACTCTTTGAGAGTTTTGGTTTCTTTTGAAGGACTCCCCCTTCACATGTGCTCATGAATTTTTAAGAAATTTGCACATGCGTGAGGAGTTTGCACTTTTTGAATTGATCCACTTTCAGTGAGCCGAGACACGCTTACATCACTAGTTAGACTAGCTTGAAATTATTACCCGTCTTGGTCAAGTCCAAAGAAAGTCTCTCGATACGGTACATTCTACTCAGACAAGTCCTATTCGAGACACGCTTACATCACTAGTTGGACTAGCTTGAAATTATTACCTGTCCAGGACAAGTCTTTTCGATTACTGATATTTAAAGCTTCGTCAATTCATTGGTACTTTCTGAGTCGAGCTTTTTTGAGATTCAGTCACAATCTTTAAACATCTTTGATCACATTTTAATCATGTCTTCTCCCCCTCAAAAATAGCATATCGTGATATTTTTTATATCAACTGATTAAGAAAAAGCTTTTTGGAGAGATTGACAGATTTCATTTTGCATTAATTCAGAACATTTTTGTTTTTGTACTCCCCCTTAATGATAGCCCATTTTTTAAAAAAATCAATTAAGGGTTTAGAGGGAGTTATCTTGAGCACTAATTTTGAGAGATTTTGAGAAATCTTTTGAACAATCTTGAAAAAGTGCTCAAGAATTCTGTTTGAAAATGAGTTTTTGTTTGAAGTCTTTTTCGTTTGTTTAGACTCGAACTTTTTGAAAAAGATTTCGTCCTTGACAATACGAGTCCTTGATTTGAAAACAATCAGAAGTCATCATTTAAGTCCGGGTTTCGTACTGAAGTATACGAAAGCCATCGTGAAGAATTTTTTTGAAAAACGACATGTTTTAGAATAAACATATAAAGAACTCCTGTTCAAGCATCTGTACATGTCCGTATCATTGTTGAAAGACATTTCTAGACACATACATAATATTGATTTATACGAGAGACATGTCGTGAGAAGAATAATTTTGGATTTTTTTTTTATTTTGTTTTTGTTTGTTTTTCAAATTTTGTTTTTTGTTTTTTTCAAAAGTATTTACAGCGAAGCGATTTTGAAATTATTTTTCAAGAAGATTCGAGAAGATGTTCTAGCTCCTTAGGAGTTAGGCTTCGCATGCCAATTTGTCGAACTAAATAGTCAAACCGTTCTTTTGGAAGGGCTTTAGTAAATAGATCGGCGAGTTGGTAATTAGTCTTAACGAATAATAATTCAACAGTACCCTCTTATACGTGCTCTTTGATGAAATGGTAGCGGACTTTGATATGCTTCGTCTTTGAGTGTTGTACGGGATTGCACGAGATGGCTACGGCACTTTTTGAGTCACAATACATAGGTATTCTGTCAAAAGTAAAGCCATAATCTGTGAGTTGTGTCCGCATCCAAAGAACTTGGGCACAACACGCAGATAGATACACATACTCGGCTTCGGTGGTTGATAGTGCAGTACAATCCTATTTCTTTGACGACCAGCTTACTAGCTTTTCACCCAAAAATTGTGCTTCACCAGATATACTCTTTGCTGAAACTTGATCACCGGCATGGTCGGCATCTGAAAATGCTGTTAGATTAAACCCCGAATCCTTCGGTTACCAAAGTCCCATGTTAATGGTGCTTCGTAGGTACCGAAAGATCCGTTTAACAAATAAACAACAAATTGAATATCGGGTCGACTAGCAGTTAGGTACATGAGAGAATCGATCATGCTCTGATATTTCTTTGGATCGATGGGTTTCCCAAACAAATTAGCACCAATTTTTGGTGAAGTGACCATTGGTGTACCAACAGAATCACAATTTTCCATACCATGTTTTTTCAAAATCTCTGTCGTATATTTAGCTTGATTGATAAAAATACCACGTGGGGATTGATGTATTTGTAAACCAAGAAAGAATTTTAGTTCCCCCATCATGGATATTTCAAATTTGTTTTTCATGAGATTTTCAAAATGTTTTGAATGATTCGAATTAGTGGACCCAAAGATAATGTCGTCCACGTAAATCTGAACAATCAAAATGTCATATTTGAATTTTTTTGATAAACAAGGTGTCATCAACTGTTCCTTTGGTGAAATTGTTTTTGAGCAAGAAAGATGATAGTTCGTCATACCACGCCCTTGGAGCTTGTTTTAAACCATAAATGGCTTTCTTAAGCTTGTAGACGTAGTCTGGATGATCTTTGTCGATGAATCCGTCTGGCTGACTCACATACACTTCTTCTCTCAGAGTTCCATTCAAGAAAGCTGTCTTAATGTCCATCCGATAGACTGTGATGTTTTTGTGAGCTGCGTATGCTAAGAAAATCCGGACTGCTTCAAGTATGGCTACAGGCGCGAATGATTCCTCGAAA
>JARVZY010003595.1:0-33493 GCA_030686995.1 Artemisia argyi | reverse complement strand
AACTGAATAAGCAATTAAACTAAGCTTAATAAAATTATCAAAAAATACTGAGCAAGACAAGCAACAAAAGATTAAAAGCCTAAAAGCTTATAACATGAAACTTAATAATAAATCCTACAAGAAAATGCAAAGTTTATTCAAAAAACTGTTTAACTACAAATTTGACTTTTTCTATTTTACCAAAAGTTTGACCAAAATGGATTTGATTCCTATTTTTATGATTGATTAAGTTAAATCAAACTTGTTTGCAACTATTCTAAGCTAAGTTGACAGATTTTATAACTAAAATGAAGACTAACTCTCCCTAAGTCCTAACAGTTAATGAAAATGGGGAATTTAAAAAGGATTTTGACTTTCTATCAAAAGTTCATGGTGTTATAGGACTAAAATTGACTATTAGAACCTAACCAGACTTGTACCAAACACAAACTTTCAATAAAACTCACTGAAACTCAGTGAGTTCTCCTGATCCAAACACTCCCTAAATACTGAAATTCATTTTACAATCTCTCTTAAGCCACAGAACTTGATTGATTAAGCAATGTTAAACCTAGATAAGCTGTAATGAAATATATAGACCAATTACAATAAGCAGTTTTAGATAGAAAAAGGGCAGTAAAGAACATGAGCAGTTTATGAAGGCTAAAAAAAAGGGTAGATAAGTAAACCTCACAATGACCATAGCTCAAAAGGATTGTAACTCTCATGCAAGCTTATCAACATCCCATTCTAACCAAAACCACTTCATACCCTTCCCTGAATCTGCTTTTCACCAATTTGAGCTTGAGTTGACTATTCTGTTGACTACCATTGACTATTTTGAATTTTTGCAACTTGGACCAGAATTCAAACAACACAAGCTCACAAAAAGCTATTTAAAGCTATACTGAATCTGAGTAAACCATAATAAACTTATGAAACTTATGGAATGAATTCCAACATAAATGAAGTTTTAACTTTTTATTGTGAAAATTGTCTATAAAAGCTTAAATATATAAGGCTGAATTGCATAACTTGAAATTTATTATACCATTGAAACAGAAGAGTACAAAGCTTAATGTTAAAAAATTACATTAATTTAAACTAAAACCTATCCTAATTTAAACTAAAAACTAAAACTAGCTAACACTCCTGCTCTCTTTTTTCTTTCTTTATTTATAAGCTGAGGCATCCTTCTCTCTATCCCACTTCAATATAAACCCTTAGATGGCTTCTTTGGATCCTGACCATTGATTTGGATTTTGGCGGGAAAAATGGATTTTATCCATTTGAGTCTGATAACATGTCAGGAGCATGGTTTGGAGCTTTGTGTTTGGAAAGGTGTAGGGGTTGAGTGTGTAGAGGTGAAACCAGTGTAGGGGGTGATGATGAAGCTTGGCTAGCTGTTTGGAGTTTAGCAGATGGTGGGGAGGTGGAAGGTTGAACGGGGTCAAAGGTGTTGACCGGATGGGATTATTTAAAACGGGGGTAATGGATTGGATTATATTATTTGTGTGTTGGGCTGGGAAACAATTTGGGCCAAGGGAAAGGGTATTGGGTAGGCTTTTGTTGGATTAAAGGGAGTAGTAGTAACATTGGGGATCCGTTTGGTTTGTATTGAAATTTCACAAGGGCCAATTTTGAAGTTTCACTAAACATAGGGGCTGGAAATGTAATTATCCCATAGTATCACCAAGGACCATTGTTGCAAAGTTAATATTTCCAAAACCATTTTTGCAATTTTTGTACTTTTCAAAATTCCCAGGGACTAAAGTTGTCATTTTTCAAACTGCAGGGACCAAACGTGTAATTTTTCCAAACTTTTCACCCAAAGTCCGTTTTTGATCACTTTTGAATTTTGAAGGACTTGGGTTGACTTTTCTTTCAAAATGAATACGTAGGGACTATTTTTGACAAATTTAGAAACTTGGGGGACTGAAACTGCCAATATTGCAAACTTTGATCGTTTTTCATTTGTTTTTGCTCGTTTTGCATTTGAAACACACAAAACACAATCCCTGAGATAATTTAAGTATTTTGATGACTTTTCGATTGTTTTTGTACGTTTTGGCAGTTTAAATACGATAAAAATGATGAGTGTTTGCGCACTCATCACCTTCCGTGTATGCACTCATCTTTAGTGCATTATTGTTATTTGTTTAAACCCTTAGTTAATTATCTAATTGATTACATGATTGCTAAGTCGAGTCTTATCTTGTACATATTGTTTTGGGATTATTGGGACTCATGGGTAAAGTGCTAGTGTTATGGAGTAATGGGGAAGAACATAATATATTACCCCCATATGTGCGTTAATCTTAAAAAGTACTCCAAGTATTTTGATTATATTGATTCGAGTCATTAGAGTAGTTTATTGTAAAGTATGTAAAAATTCAAGTGTAAGGGGAATGTACATTCCCTATGATGTATTATTTTGGATGGTAGGGTAAAAATGTATGCAAAAAAAAAAAAAAAAAAAAAAAAAAAAAAAAAGAGAAAAACATACGGACTACCATCCCGTTTCACTCTATGTTTGTTTTAAGTTTTTGTTATTTTTGATTTATTAGCTTAAGTCGAGTCGAGTCTTGGCTTAGCAACGCCATATTGTACATGTAATGAACCAAGATGATTAACTCGCCACCAGTAAATATTGCCTTTATCCAACAAAGCTGTGTTTTCCATATCCCTCCACCTAACGTTATAACCCTTTAAAATACCTATTTGATAGTTTATCCTAGGTGCTTACACTAAGTGGTGGAGGTTTGTTCCTTTCTCAAGCCTATGGTAATCTGTTTGCTATGACAGGTAGTGAGAGATGTTTTCCATTTCTATATTATGATATATACTTTATTACACCCGAGAGATGTGAGTATCTAAACACTATTTGTGAGGTGTTAGTGTATAACCTCTGTGCTTGTTTTTGGTTTTTAGTGGAACGATTATTTGTTGTAATTACTTTTATATTAGTGTTAAATGACCCCTAACTTGTATTTTGATTAGAATAAAAGCGCATTTGCTTGAGGACAAGCAAATCTCAAGTGTAAGGGTATTTGATGAGGCGAAAAGTGTACTGCTTTTAAAGGGTCATTTAAGCCCGAGTTCGTGATTATTTGATCAAATATTGCCCTAAATCGTTCATTTTGTCATTTTAGGTACTTTTGGAAAGAAATCTGGAAAAGAAAGCGTTTTGGACGTTTTTGGAGCATAAAAGTGAAGAAAACGGCAAAGTCTCAAATTCCTTACTGGGAACAGTACCTGACGACGTCAAGCCATAATACATGACGACGTCAAGAGTGACAAAAGAGGTGGATGTGGAACTTATAACGTGACGGCCCAAAACATTTTCTTTGTTAATGGCCTGACGGCGTCACCAAGGCCGTCAGGGTCCAAATACACGTGACGGCCCAGAGTAGATTTGCACATGAAGGCGTCAAGACTGGATCCAGGCAATATGAATTTCACTTTGGCAGCGAGTTGACGGCGTCAGAGGCTAATACATGACGCCGTCAGGATTCTTAGTCTATATATATTTTTCCAATTTTTCATTGTAAAGTGTGGAACAAGTTGTGGAATACTAAACACAAACCCTAGGTCGAATTTCCTGCATATAGAAGGGGTTTCAAACCCTTCTTTCTTCCATGTTTTAATAAAGATAAGTACTTCAATAATTATTCAATATGTCTATGTATTGTTTGATTCTATCTTATGTTTATATTTCTTTTAACATATTAGGCTAGGTTTTTATTGTGTTTGCTTAGATGTAGTGAAACCTAAATGTTGATTATTGGTTGATTGTTTGTTTATAATTGTTACGGATGATTGTATTCGATGTTAGGCTTAAGAAAACTAGCAGACTTCCATTGGTAACTTGCTTGAATGTCTTAAGAAACATGATCGGAGGTGTACTACGATATTTGGTTGTATTTAATGCATAAGAGAATTCTAATGATCCCATGTTAGGAGCTTTTAGTCGGCTCGACATAGGAGTGAAGTAGGATCTTATAGAGTTAGGAAATATTGTACACGGCCCTACGACTGGTATTAAGGAATATAACCCCTCATCCATGCAATTGTAACAAGCTAATCAACCGGTAAAAGATATATAGGGAGTAATGAAATCTAAGTAAACACAACTTTTCTCATTATTGTTTCCACCACATTAGTACATTAGTTTAATTTTTATTTCTGTTATTTTATTTTGATTGCATCTTTAGATAATTGGGTTGCCTGGCTAGCAACTAGTTTCGCCCATTCCTTCAAAACCCGAGATTTTACTTGCTTTCATAAAATATAAAAAAATACAAAAAGAATCATCCCTCACCTCTAGACCTAGTTTAGTAGGCTTTCTAATCCTAGCGACACTATTCCTGAGTTGAACGATCAATCCCCCGGTACTTGTCACTATACTATACTACAACGATCAGGTACACTGCCTGGTGGGGGTTGCAAGCTTCTCAAGATCCCTTGAGAGGTAAAACCTGTTGCGAAGGCGCAATCCCCCGTATCAGTTGCTCATTTGTTCCACTCTAGTTCATCCATTTTACATTATCGTGAAACGCACAAAATTTACCAATTTTTGGACGAAGCCTTTTTTTTCTATTTGCAGTTGAGGGCATCATATCCTCCTCTCGATTCCCATTTTCCTCCCAAAGTAACCTAGTACACTCGTCCAAAATCCAACAGACTTTTGAGCATTCCCTTTGATGTTATTTTTGGACTTGTATATCCAAGCTTTACATAACGCTAACTCTTCCGCAGGGGTTCATGGAAGTCTAGCGTCATCGTTTATAGGTGTCTTGGATTTTTTACGTCTTTTTAACTCCTTCTCTGTGAAGGGCGCCACCTCTTCGACGGGAGAGTCATCTTGAACGGGTACGGAGACTACCCGGACCTTGAGCCGAAGAATAATGTTGACTACTAAAGAACGAATCCAAATCTTCTACCCCCTTAACATTAAAACGGTTAACCGGTGAAAACTGTTGAGAAGTTTAAGATTGTTACGGTGGTGGTGACGATGAATCGTGTAACATTAGTGGACGATACATTTGAGATTGTTGTTGTTGTGGGTACATTGGTTGGTTAAAGGGAGGTTGGAACGGATTACTTTGATAAAAGATGGTTGTTGTTGTTGGTATACAAAACTTGTGGGTTAAAAATTAATGGGTGGTGACTGGTCAAACGAAAATTGAAATCCGATGTTGGAACATTTTGTTGTCATTGGGTTTTTGGTGTTTTGGTTTTAGAAGTTTTTTGAGACATTGTTTAAGTTGAGAAGATTAGGGGTATGTTTGGCACAAAGCTTTTTGGAGTTTTTTGGGCAATGAGCGGCGAAAATGAGCTTTTTGATTTTTTGTCTTCGTTTGGCATGAGAGTTGTGGGCTTTGCTATTTTTTAGAAAAGCTCATTTTCTCAATGCTTCTTTATGAAGCTGTGAGTTTTTTTGGCTAGTGCTCATAGCTACTTTTGCCAAACATAGCCTAAAGAATATATATAAAGATTGAGTTTGAAAGTATGTTTAAAAATAGCGAAGTATTAAGATATTTATGGGGTAAGTTATATATATATATATATATATATATATATATATATATATATATATATATATATATATATATATATATATATATATATATATATTTGAACGGCGAGTTAATAGTTAGTGATCCGAACCCACAGTGACATACAATTGGGCAGTATGCAAGCCTCGAACCTTTCTCCTTAAGGGATAAACTCCACTCTTGCTTCTATTTATTTCGGGCCCCTGAAGGTCTATGGTGAGACTCGAACCTGAGACCTCTCCAAAGTAACCTTCCCAAGGTTACATTTGGTAGCCAACTCAGCTATCCCAGTTGGTTAGTATAATTTTTTACTATTGTAGTTTGTTTTTTTTTTTTTTTTTTTTTTTTGTTTTTTTTTTTCAACCCAAGGCCACAACTCGATCGAATAAGTGACCGTGTCTTCTTTTTTTTGTTTGCCGACGCACCTTATTAGGTCGCCGTAGCGAAAAGGGACGCGTCCAATGTGAGAGTGACCGGGGCGTGTGACCCTGTATTACGGTTGGTCTAACATAGTTGTTATACTTGTTAAATAGTCATGAAATTGGCACCCTTACTACGAGGGCTTGTGACCGACCCCACCCTGAACCGAGTTAGTTACGCCTATAAAAATATTGGCACTAGGTACCAAAATTAGGATTGCAAAATAGCTCTTCCTCATCTCCAGGAGATTATCCTGCGCCACCCGGCCTCTTTATATAATTCTTTTTTGTAAAAATGTCCCCTTCCCTCTTTATTTATTCATTTTGGGCATTTGACTTAGCGTTCCTATATTAAAGAGAAAATTAATTCATTCGATTAGTACTCTTTGGCTAAAACTAATGGTATGCATCTTTTCCAATATTTCTTCTCACTCTCTAATCTCTATCACAAGGAGAAGAAGAAGAAGAAGAAAAAAAGGTTGACTAATGATATCAATCTTTTTATTGAGTGCATGCAGGGGGAGGAGGATACCATTTTATGGGAAGATGGTTATGTGGATTGGAAGAAGAAACCTGCTAAAAAGGGTCAACATGGTGGCATGCGTGCTGCTTTGTTTGTCTTAGGTACTTGCTATATACTTTAACATCATCTTGAAATTTTTATAAAAACTATTGATGATTTGAGATATATAAATGAATATGTAGTTGTGGAGGTGATGGAGAATTTGGCATATCTGGCAAATGCAAGCAATCTAGTGTTGTACTTGACTCAACACATGCATTTTTCACTTTCAAAAGCAGCAAATAATGTCACAGATTTCATGGGAACTGCTTTTCTTCTTGCTCTTCTCGGAGGCTTCTTATCTGATGCTTTATTTACCGCTTATCAAATCTACATCTTCAGTGCTTCTCTTGAATTCCTGGTATAATATCTATCCTGTATATTATATTATTAGTATTTCATCAATTTACAATATTATCTTTCTTTTATCACGTAAATATATATATATTCAACCAAGCTTTTTATATAGATCAACTAGCTACTTTTATAATTCACATTTGACCAAAAAGATAATAGAAATATATCATGTTACAGATTCCAAGAAACATAAATAGGAAAACAACTAGTCAAGTGACAATTTTTTATTTTTAAAGAACAAATATGTTAGATTTGTTTAAAGTGCAGTAAAATTGCAAGAATCGTCCTTGTATTATGATCATATTGTTTACGGAGTCTTTATTTTTTCGAAAGTTCATGAGTCGTTCGTGTCAAAAACCTTTTATGCGTATTTTATCATTGTCTTAAAGTGAAATGACTAAAATGTCTTTGATTTTAGTAAGACTATGTCTTTCATTGTAGGGTAATTTTGTCGTTTTAAGTTAGGCTATGGACGATATCTGCATCAATATAGTTTCTCAAAAAAATGACGTCTGAACTTTCGAAAGAATAAAAATTATAATTGCAATATGGACATACAACAAAGACGATTTTTGCAATTTACTCTTTAAAGAGCGAGCATAGATACGTGGCAACCTCTTATAGATGCAACATTAAGATATTTGACCAGTGGCCAAGAACATATCAATCAAATTTTCATTTCATTCCCTTCATCGTACGCTAACTAACTTGGGACAAACTTTGGACGCATCACTTGTTACGTGGTCAATTAAATACTATTCAGATGTTAAAAATAATAATAATAATAATAATAATAATAATAATAATAACAAATAAATACTATTCAAATATTTCTTGATTCTGATTTGAGCAAATAACAATAAATATATATATATATATATATATATATATATAGGGTCATTCATGTGAGAAATTTAATTTTTTTGAGAATGCGAGAACTAATCCTAGCCACTCATTTTATCCTTCTTCATCTTTAATCTAATGGCCAATAATATTCAACTAACTTATTGAAATTTTTCAAAAAAAATTCGAAAATTTACCAAAAAAATTTCGAAAAATTTTCAAAAATTTTTTTGAAAAATTTTCAAAATTTTTTTTGATAAATTTTCGAACTTTTTATGAAAAAATTTTAAAAAAATTTTCAAAAAATTTTCGAAATTTTTTTGAAAATTTTCAAAAAAATTTGGAAAATTTTTTTGAAAATTTTTCGAAATTTTTTTTGAAAAATTTTCGAAATTTTTTTTGAAAAATTTTTAAAAAATTTTTGAAAAATTTTCAAAAAATTTTCGAAAAAAAAATTTTGAAATTTTTTTTTCACATGTGACAAAAAAAAATTTCACATGTGACTAAAAAATTTTTGAAAAAAAACTTTTGAAATTTTTTTTCACATGTGACGAATATTTTTTTCACATATGACAAAAAAAGAAGTTTTTTACATGTGACGGAAAAAAAAAATTCACATGTGACTAAAAAAATTCACTTGTGACGAAATTTTTTCACATGTGAAGAAAAAAAATTTCACACGTGACTAAAAATTTGTGAAAATTTAAAAAAATTTCGAAAATTTTTTTAAAAAATTTCTGAAATTTTTTTCACATGTGACGGATTTATTTTTTCACATGCGACGAAATTTTTTTTTCACACGTGACAAAAAAAATTTCGTGAAATGTGACGAAAAAAATTTTTTGGAAAAAAATTTAGTAATTTTTTATTTTCGAAAATAAAAAATTTTCGAAAGAAAATTTTTTTTGAAAAAAAATTTTTCGAAAAATTTTATGAAAAAGAATTTTTGAAAAAAAAAATTTCGAAAAAAAATTTTTTCAAAAAATTTCGAAAAATTTTTTTTCGGAAATTTTTTTGAAATTTTTCAAAAATTTTTTAAAATTTTTCAAAATTTTTTTAGAAATTTTCCAAAAGTTGATTTATTAATATTAGCCATTAGATTAAAGTTAAAGGAGGATAAAATGAGTGGCTAGGATTGCTTCTCGCGTTCTCACAAAATTTAGGCTTCTCATTTGAACGTTTTACTATATATATATATATATATATATATATATATATATATATATATATATATATATATATATATATATATATATATATATATATATATATAGTTTGACATATTTTGTGATTACGTGTAGTCAATTATATTTTTCTTTTCATCGTAACACAAATCTTTCCAGCGTGTCTCAACACTTAAACTGCCAAGTCATCCGAGTGTTATACATGGACTGCCAACTCATTTCCCGACTATTATTTTTCAAGGATAATAACAAAAAAAAAAAAAAAAAAATTAAAAAAAAAAGAAAAAAAAAGCATAGATTTGACCACTTTTGTCATTGCATCACAAACCTTTTGAATTTGTGTTATTGTATGTATCCAGTCAAGCTAAAGTTGGCATCGTTGGTCCTTTATACTAACAGACGTTAGTACGTAACTTAAAATTTTGTTTCTTACGTTTTCGTTTGTTTTCTTATGTTTCATTCATTGTTATACGTTTTCGTCCGATTTTATACTTTTTCGCCTATTTTCTTACATTTTTATACGTTTTCATCCGTTTTTGTATGTTTTTATACGTTTCGTACATTTTCTTTCGTTTTTATATGTTTTCCTGTGTTTTCATACTTTTTACTCATATAAAAACGGACAAAAAAAAAAAAAAAAAAAAAAAAAAAAAAAACGTATAAAAACGGACAAAAACGTACGAAATCAGGCGAAAACGTATAAAAACAGACGAAAACATATAAAAACGAAAAAAATGGATAAAAACGTAAGAAAATGGACGGAACATATAAAACCGTATGACAACGTACAAAAGCGGATGAAAGCATATAAAAACGGATGAAAACGTACAAAAACGTAAGAGAATAGGCAAAAACGTATAAAAACGGATGAAAACGTAAGAAAACTAAATTTTAAGTTTTGTACTTTACGGCCATAGTTGTCAAAATCGCGCATAAGGCGTGCCTAGGCGCAAGGCTCTAGCTTTTGGGCTTTTATGAATCCCACAAAAAGCGCGCGCCTTGGGGGCTGTTTGCACCTAGGAGATGGAACATTATTTTTATTATTTATTTATTTATTTAATATTAAGATAAGATACATGGGCCTTTTAAGTAATAGGGTGAGTATTTGTATGATTTATAAATTTGAATTAATTTTATGTTTATTTTATTGATTGAAATTTTCTTTAATAAGTTACTTTGTTTCATTAAGTATTTTCTTCAAATTATCATGAAAATATGGCATTGTGCCTTGAATATTAATATGTTGTTTGCTTGATATTTTGGGTTAAATTGTGAGCTTTGTTAGATATAAGCTACAAGTGTAGGATACAAGCATATTTAGTCTGATATGGATTTTAATCTTTATATAGGCTATCGAGCTAAAGAGTTGACCCGTTCTAGAAGTGACAACTGATCCATTTTAATAATTATAATTGCAATATGTTATGCATTAAGTATTTTAATGTCATTTTGTATTATTTAAGCTACATAAATGGTCACATATGTTATAAAAAACTTAATGTTTTTAGTGCACCTCGCATTCATGAATCCCACGCCTTAGAATGTGCCTCGACTCGAGGCTCTTTGCCCGCTTTGCGTCTTAGTGCGCGTTGAGCCTTTCAAAACACTGTTTACGGCCGTTAGTATAAGGACTAACGATGCAAGTTAAACTTTATTGGATACATACAATAACACAAATTCAAAAAGTTTGTGTTACAATGACAAAAGTTGTCAAGTTTGATGGATTTTCTTGTTATTATCTCTAAAAAATAATAGTTGGGAAATGAGTTGGCAGTCGATGTGTAACAAGCGGACACGTTGGAAATCGTACATATAATAACACAAATTCAAAAGGTTTGTGTTACAATAAAATAAAAAAAAAATAAAAAAAATAAAATAAAATAAAAAATAGTTACCTACACACAATCACAAAAAGTGTCAAATTCAATATATTTTTTTTGTCATTTGGCTTTTTGATTTTGATGTTTTTATTATTTCACTACTACAAAAAATGGCCATAGAACCCGGTTAAAAAGTGCCATAGAGCCCGGTTTTGCCTAAGGGCTCAAAAGTGGGGGACTCTATTCAAAAACCAAATAGAGCCCGGTTTTGTAAAAGGAAACATGGCTCTATGCCCTTTTTTAAAACATAGAATCTTTATAGAGCTCGTTTTTAACTAAAGCCGGACTCTATTAAGGGGGCTCTATTTCACAATCTCTAGTAGTATTTCTTGCTTACTAGGAATCTTGATGGGCCATTTCCCGTATAATTGACTTGGGGCAAATTAACATATAATAATCTAGATTTCCAAAGTTAAAAATGACCGAAATTGAATTTGACAAAGCAAAAGTGCGTATGATTAACATTGGTCTTTTAGTTTTGTCAAAACATTATAATTTAGAGTGTGTCAACTAATTAAAAAAATATGCAAATCACTTTATTTTTTAATTTATAGGCTTTGCGCAATATATAGTCTTTAACGCACAAGGTAATAAACCGTCAGAAGTTTAGTTGGCTGTGGGGTATAAAGTATAATTAAACATTTGGATTTAATTTCATGTAACAAATTGAGGCCCATCGATGGCAATAGTGTTGTTTATGTCGGTGGCTGTGACACTGATGGATAATTAATAGGACCAAGAATCCACATCCACGCTCGCACCACGTACTGCCATATATAAATACAGTGGTAATATTAATATTTGTCAAAATGTTTTAAAACCTGAGTCAATATGGTCCGTTTAACAGGTTGAACTGAAAACCGGTTTGAACATCGGTTCGAATTTTGCTTGGTTAAAAACCAGATTAAACCAGCGACTTTTAATTGAGCCAAACGATTTAATAAACATGGCCGGTTTTGACTTTTGTATTTTTTTCTCTTCCTTATTTTAAACAACAAAAACATTTTTTTCCTCCTCTAAAACAAACAAACACATTTGTCCTTTCATTCTCATTCACTACATCTACTTAACTTATGATGGTGACGATATGGTGACAATGACGATATGTTTTGGTATAAGAACTTAGAGTTGTAAATTTATGTTGTCTTATATTTGTTTGATTGGGAAAGATAATTAACAAATGGGGCTTGATATACATACCCCTTAATTTAGAAGTTGTACCCCCTTACATTTTTGCAATTTTTTTTTTTAATTATTTTTATCATTTTGTTTATATTAAAACAACTATAAATTTAAAAGTACGAAACAAAAAAATAAAATTTAATAAGTAAAAAGTATTAAACTGACAGAAAATACAGAACAGAAACTGATAAAAAATTGTATTGCAATTTAAACAAGAGGATGGGTGAAGGACAAAATGTCACATCTCAAAGTTTACATATAACAAATCTTGTTGGGGTGGGTTATATTCACGATGGCTATGTTTTTATATTGACCCTCTTTTTTTTTTTTTTTTTTTTTTTTTTTTTTTTTTTTAATTTTTTTTATATCAAAAATCTATAAATCTGAAAGTGCGGAACAGAAAATATAAATTTTAATAACTCAAACGCTTAAAACTGTCAAAAATACGAAACAGAAACTAGCAAAAAACTGTGTTATTCTAAAATAAAGGGGCACAAAATGGGAGACAAGTAAAACTGCATATGGCAGCCTAGGGGTTGACCCCGTTTCCCTAACACAACCCATCTTGTTTTTATATTGTAGTATGTGATAAATAAATATTATAAATTGATTGTTGTGCCAATTCTTGTTTTTATATTGTAGATTTGGAACTTAAATTCAAAGTACTAGTAGAGTCAATTAAATGAAAAGCCAAATCGAGTAAAACATAGGATCCTGCGATACTATATATATCAAAGATGGGAAAAAGTATACATATGTATAGGGCCGAGCATCGGTCTCGGACCGGACCGACAAAGTCCAAGACCGAATTAGCCCAAAAGCCGGAATCGAGGATCGGACTAAATGTGATCGGTCTGGTCCAACAAGCTAGGCAAAATAGTCAGTTTGTGATCCGGACCGGACTGACCAAGATCGAGAACGAATTAACCCAAAAGCCGAGATCGAGGATCGGATCGAATGTGGTTAGTCCAGTCCGGTCTCGATCGGTCCGTCGGTCGATCTGGTCCGTTCGGGTGGTTGCTCAGCCGTACACATGTGTCACACCCTCGCCGAAGGCGGAAACACGAGGTGTAACGAAATCGATATACATCACCAAAGAGAAATAAGACAATACCATAATTTACATTAAGGAAAAATATAACATTACAACGTTGTTATTGCCGACTTTGGCAAATAAAAGACATAAGTTTGATTCCCAAAAGATGGTATTTTAATACATAATGAAAAGAAGTGACATGTGCAAACTTCATTATGCAAGACCTTGCTGACAAGCTTACTGACGATCACCTGAAATGCATGAGAGAAAACGGTCAACTATAAAAATAGTTGGTGAGTATAAACGTTTTATTTAATATGAGAAACCATTAGAGAAAGTTCACAAGCCAAAGGCGTTGTCACGTATTATGTCTTGTAGTCAAGCACCCGCGGTCATAATAAGTTACAATATAAGCACCACATATATAATAATGTATGCCATGCAAAGCCCCTAATTAAATAATATGCGTCCCGTAACATAGTGGACGAGAGGTTGGCCGACCTCTAATAGCGCTATCCATATTACTAATAGGTGTCGAACAATGCGAATGTACGAACAGTACATCATACAACTATTATATACAATTAAGAACGCTCCAAACATGGGAGACTTAGCACGCTCCACCAATAAGGCGAGACTTTAGGTCAAGAACGCTCCACCAATAAGGCGATACTTAGGGTTAAGAACGCTCCATCAATAATGGCGAGACTTTAGGTCATAGCACGTACAGTACATTAAGTTCAAAAGTTCAAGTTGAGTTCAAGAGTTCTAAACAAGTTATAAGGTCAAGACAAGTCAAAAGAGTTCATAATAATCAAAGGGTTCAAAACAATGTTCAAAGAGTTCAAGTAATAATTCATGCATCCACCCCAAAGCGATTAAAATGGTTAGAAAAAGGGATTGGTGAATACTCACCTGATATAAGCGATATGATAACAAAAAGGTATGAACTAAAGTAAGGCGCGCACTCTATCCGCAACTTAAATGAATGATATGATCTACTTTAGATCATGAAATGAAGAAAGGAATGTACATGCACATGCTCCCTATACCACTCTACTCTTTGGAAAAACACTTGTGTTATCAAAAATATATAATCCAAGAATTTGGAAAAATAATGCTAATTGAAAAAAAAAATAAGCTAGTTGCAATATATATACTTATATATATATCGTATGTTTCCATGTTAGTGTTGAAATCATCGGGTTGTAATCCTTGAAATATCGCCTTGAAATGATGAAAATATACTTGTAATAACTAATACTTCATTAGTTATAAAATTTGGTACTTGGTATTATTTTTAGCTTCTAAAGTTACTACGTAGTTTTTGTGTCAATATTACCAAAAGCTGTCAAAGTAAAATGGGTTTTGCCGATATTCAAACGTGAATATCTTTGTCGTTATATGTCCGTTTTACTTGTTCTTTATATCCACGGTTACGTCTTAGTATGTAGTAATATATTTTGGAAAGCTCGGTTCCTCCGGGTTACGTCTAAAGCCTCTTTTTGTCCGACGAAAAACGTCCAACAGCATGTAATTTCCAGAAAAATACTTTTCGTCAATAAACTTGCAAAAATCATAACTTCTTCGTTATAAACTCTTTTTAATCCGTTCTTTCGCCTACGGATTCGTTTTTGAAAGTATTTTCTAAAAATTTTGCCAAAGGTTCCTTGGTGTTTACTGATTTTCCAGAAAATAACAAAATGGGACAGTAGGTATATATAAGTGTTACAAATCCATTTCCAAGGTTCAAAACTAGTTTCTAACATAACCAAATCTCTTGCAAACACCACAAAGCTAATCTAATCTTACCATACACCTTCTTAGGGTGCCATGGGTTCCTAATCATCACTAATCATGTTAATTTAACAAGGAAATCAAAATAAATATTTCTAGGGTTCAAAGTTTAAAAGTTTACAAAATAAAGTGGTATAAGCTAGCATAAGCATGAAATATTGTATGAAAATAATATGATCATAGTAAATACTTGAAGAAAACATGAAAATAAATTTGGTAAACTTACTTGGAATGATATTAGGTGATTAGATGATGAAACCCTTGTGATTCTTGAGTTTATATTGAAAAACCCCAACAATAATCACTATATAAACTTGATTTAGACTTGAACTTTGAAAAAATAAATGGATCTTGGTTGGTTTGGATTTGTTGCCGTGGGTTTTGGATAAGAAAGGAGGAAAAGAAAACCAATTTTGCTACTAGAAATATATGAGGTGTTAGTTAGATATTTTGTAGTGTAAAATTAGTTTAGTTATAATCGGGTACCGGGTTTGCTAGAAATAAATATTAACGAAGTTATTCAGGTCAAAATAAAGTTATAAAAATGTTAAAAATATGTTGGGTACAAGTGTTGAGTGTTCGGGTGATTATTGTTTAGTTTTCACGAAAACTGTCGTAATTTTAATAAACCTACGATATAAATAAAATAAATTTCCAAAATGTTGGGTAAATGAATTTTATAACTTTTATGAGGTTATAAGGGATATAAAAATATGTCGGGACCATAGTGGGAATATTTAGATATATTCGTCGTATTTATTAATCGCGTGTTAACGTTTAATTGTAAATACTTATACGTAAAACGTTAAATATACTAAATATATTAATTTGAAAATCCTAAGAGTGGTATAGCATGTAAATGACATTATGATGATATGCAGACTATTCTAGTCCTTATGAGAGGTCCTTACTGATAATGCACGTGAATAGTGGAATTTCTTCCGGAATGAATAGTGTTCTGTGAATAGTAAAATTTTCAAATGTTTCTCAGAATATCAAACGGACATAAAAAACGATGAATAGTAAAATGATGAATAGTGTTTTGATGAATAGTAATTGATGAATAGTGAATTTCCAAAGTTGGAAAAATAAACGTAGACGTGAAAAATATCGGGTTGTTACAACATGTATAGTATAGGTCCTGTTTGAACCGACGGTTGAACCGGTTTAACCAACGACCTGTTGAACTGCTAACTAGAAAGAGTCAATAACAAAACTGGTTCTAAAACATTAAGGTCTTGTGATATTAACAATAAAAAACCGGGTTTTAAAACTTTTTCATACTCATATACTCATGGTCGTCCCTAAAAATTCGGAAGCGCCGGGCATAAAAGAAAGTGAAGCTCTCGAATGTTAACGTAAACAAAAAGTTTTAATAATATGTTTTTGTTGGTTTTATAGACATTATAATAATAGTCGTGTGTTAGGATCGAACTTGAGATCACGGGATTGCACACAATACGTATGAAGAGAAAAATAATATAATTATTTATAAATGTTATACGTAATTATTAATAAACACAAAACTAGTAACGACTGTTAGTATTTAACGGAGAATGACTAACGAAGAATGACTAACGACCGTTAGACGAAGATTAGGAAAGTAATACTAATGAATATTTGGAAACAAGAGAAGGTTCCAGAAACCCCTTGGGGGTTCTCCAACCGATCGGCCAAGGAGGAATCCCACCTCCTTTGTGCCTTCAGCTCCAAGTTTCAATTAGTATATAAGCAAACCCAAGATGCATTGTTTTCTCATAACTTGTACACACACATCTTGGTGTTTTCTCTCCTTCTCTTGTCCCTAGTCGATCCATCAAACTAATCCCTTAAGAGATTCGATTTTATTGATCAAAATAAATTTTGTGTTTAATTTACTTGCATAAACTTTTTCTTGAATTAGTACATGTGTACAAGAATGCGATTCAAATACACTATTGTTTGAATCTTGGATTGAATTACATAAGAGGTAAGGGGTAATTCTTGTAATCCACATAAACCCTAATTAGGGTTTTTGATTTGAAGATTGCAATTTGATTCTTGTTCGGGCTAGAATCACAAAGGTATGTTTACTATTTAATATTGATTAATTAATTACATGTTATATAATCTTGTTATAATTGCTTCCGCTTTGCGCACTTGATGCACTTGGTTTATTTTATATGAATGTCATGATATCAAAATTCGAACAGTTTTATCTTATACAAATATACAATACAAGCTAGCTACGTTAAAAAATAAGGGCATGCTTGGTTAGAGGTATAAGGGGTAAGGAAAGGGAAAGGAAATCATTAATGAGGCTTGGTGTACTATAATGCAATGGACCATTCCCTTAAACAAGGTAATGAGTCATTACTCTATAAATTGGGGGTTATGGTATTCATTACCCTACAAATTGTAGATATGTGATGTATGTGTTGTTTGTACCAAGCAACAATAATGACATAAGGAATACTAAGGAATGCTCATTATATTCCTTAGTATTCCCTTTGCCTTTCCCATTACCATTATTGACTTTGAACCAAGCATGCCCTAATAATTATGAGATTCATTATAATCTAGCTATGTTTATTATACAGCAAAAAATTTGTAGTCATTTTAGTTATAACTAAAGAGTAAATATTATGAAAATAATAAGGGTGAGCAGAAAAACCGAAAAAACCGAAATTGAAAAATGTCGAACCTAGATAACCGACCGAAATTAAAAACGATGGTTTGGTTTTTCTTTTTTCAAAAACTGAAAACTTCGGTTGGGTTTTGATTTTGGTCCAAAAACCAACTTCGGTTGGGTTTCGGTTTTCGTTCAAAAACCGAACCGAAACGGTTTTATTATATGATAATATATAGGGCTGTAAACGAACCGTACGAACACAAACGGAGCCCTGTTCATGTTCGTTCATTTAATTTTAACCGGACAAATAAACGGACACAAACGTTTAAACGGACGAATTTTCTTGTTCATGTTCATTTATTAAGAAAATAAATTGTTCATGTTCGTTTATGTTCGTTCATTAAGACACTAAATGAAAGCTAAATGAACATAAACGATCGAACATAAATGAAAATAGACAAACAAACATAAACTTTATTAAATTCTTCACAATATATTGTTTTATAAGTGTTGCTTTGTTTAAACAAACCAATTTTTAAAATTATAAAATTAAAAGATATGCTATATGAACATAAATAGATAAATGAACATAAAGAACTTTAACGAACGCCTAATCGGACGTTCACGAACATAAATGAATGAATGAGACTTTTGTTCATGTTCGTTCATTTAACTAAACGAACATAAAATATTATTCATGTTCGTTCATTTAATAAACGAACGAACATAAACAAACTTTTTACTGAATGGTTCATGAAATGTTCACTGAACGTTCAGTTCGTTTACAGCTCTAATAATATATGATTAATATAATACAAGTAAAACAAATTTATAAATTCTTATTCATTTTTGAGTGGGTTTATTATATATTTATCTTAACGTTTGTATGTGTGTTTGTTGATGGAATTTAAACATATTAAACAGGTAATAATCACGAGTAAACGTAGCGGATATATGGATCATGCATAACATATAATTAATTAGCATAAACACAAGAAATTAACTACCTTGTTTACCTTTTCTTGTTGTGGATTTGATCAAGAACGGAATGAGTAGACGGGTACTAATTTCCCCAAGATCCAAACATAAAACTATAGAAATTCTAAAGTAAGAATCCTCTATGATCTCATACACAACACGTTAATAGCAATACAATTAAAATGTTAGTTCTTGTATACCGATAAGCAAAACAAAGCACTTGTTTTACCCTTAACAAAATCGACTTGCAATCCTTTGTGGGGAGTAAGTAACGATCGGCCAAGGGGACGAGAGAAAGAAGAAAAGAAGCTTTGGTTTGCTTAGGGTTTCAAGTATACCAAATAATGAACCAAGAAGTTCATTATATAGGCTATGAAACTTGGCTTGCAAGATAAGCAATCCCAAACTCTTTGCGATACGAGAACTGATCGGCCCTACAGGAGGGGATCTTCCTTCTACTGATTTTGCAATCCAATCCTTCTATTTAATTACTAACAACCGTTAGTTAACTTCCATTAAGTAACTATTCAATTAACGACCGTTATAGCTTATCTTGAAATGATAATTAATATAATACATATAATTGTTAATTACATTATAAATTGTGTGTAAGTATTAACGTGTGTGACCCCATATGCTCACGTACTTTCCGGATATATATATATATATATATATATATATATATATATATATATATATATATATATATATATATATATATATATATATATATATATTTATATGCGACATGGACAAATCCAAACATTTGTCGTGCACATGTGTTTACTTGACAATATATCAATACATATGTGACAATGATCATACTATGTGTATGTTCACTTGCACGTGTGTGTGTCTCATCTTGATATGTTTAATTGTAGAAATATAAGATAAACAATATTAAGCTTAGATTGACAAAAAAGTAAGAGGAATAACCAATTTTTTTACGTAAAACAAGTTTGTTGGTATAAAGTGGCCACGTCCAAATAAACACGGTTAAAAACTGAAATAACCGAAAAACCTGAACTGCCAAAATCAAACGGTTTCAATTTTGGGTTTTATAAAAACCGAATATTTTGGTTCAGTTTCGATTTTAGCCAAAAACCGACCTAAATTAAACCGTACTCACCTGTGGAAAAAATGACTAAAAACTAATCTTTTTTATATAATAAAATAAAACCCCTATTGGAAATTTTCCATCTCAAAAAATGCATTCATACCTTATTTAGTAATAATTATATTTAAAAAAAAAAATTCTTATTAGGTAATATTTTATATTTATCCATAACACAAGTAGAAGATAAGTAAAAAAAAATATAGATAAGATGCAATTAACACAAATCAAACAAAACAAAGATTAAATTATTTGTTTTTTAATAAATAAAAACATATGATTTAAAAAATTAAAAAAAAAAAAACTCGCACGTGCGCGAGAATTATAACTAGTTAGAGTAATAAACAAATAAAGTTACCTTTGATGCTAAATAACTCGTATTAGCATGTGCTTTGTTACATGCAGTCATTACCCGGTTCCTTTAGTCTTTTCAACGTGCATATCTATACTACATATAATAGGCAAACCACTCTCTCTCTCCAAAAATTTCAAATGTACAAAAAAATATGCAATGTTTACAACACTTTAAAGCAAGGATTTTTCATAAGTACAACAAAGAAAGCATTATGTACAAGCAAAACAAGCATAATACGAAATTCAGACCAAAAGCATAAAATTGTACATTAAATACTATTAAAAACACCCCTAAACATAATATTACAACTATTAGAAAATAATGTACAACCCCTATATATTTCCCAGCCTGAAAATCAGCCAATATTTTTCATAAGTACAATGTGTGGTTTCTGACCGGGTCTGACAAGTTCGTATTATTAACAAAATAAGATTAGTAGCCTTGTTGTTCATTTATAGGAGAAAAAACAAACAAAGGTTTGTTTTTGTGTTTCGTTCAATTGGTAAAAGAAAGAAACGGGTATGTGTTTTATTTTTTGATTTGGGCAAATAACAAGAAATACACTGCTCTTATGTATTGTGATTCAAGTATTAGATTAAAAGGAAAAAGATTGTTGCTTGGTAGAGTATTTGGTGGCTGAATAATGTAAGATTGGTGAAAGAGGCGGATGTGCGTGTAGGTTTAGGATTATCTAAATGAGAAATATTAGGTTTTGTGTCTCATATACTCCGTAGTTCTCAAAGATTTGGGTGGGTTAATATTGGGCTAACATAAGATAAAAGGTTGTGTTGGGCTGTTGGGTATGGTTGTGATAAACTGGGTCTACAACCTGAATTGGAGTTGTGATAAAAATAACATAACAAATTATTATGTGATTATTAGGTGATGATCAAATTATTTTAAAAACATTATAATTATTTTATTGATTGATCAAGTTTAAAATTAAGTTTGTCACAACATTCTAATTAAGTTCAGATAGTATCTGAATTGGAGTTCTAATCACAACATTCTAATTAAGTTTAAGAAGCGGCTTAAATTTTTTTTAACAACATTCTGATTATAAGATTGATTAAGTTTAAACTTATCATTTAATGATGATCAAATTATTAGGTGTTTGAAAACGTATATATTTGCTCGCGGAAATTTAATTATACGGGTACTCGTCGACGCAACGCGGGGTACCCGTCTATTTTAACTTACGTTTCAAAGATGCTACTTATGTTTCTTTCTTTCGTTTGCACCTTAAGTTTCTTTGGATATGAAATACTTTGCTTATTATTGCTTAAAGTTATTTTAATTTAAATTACCATTCATTTGTAAAGTTATTGTTACAAAACATATGTAACCGAATAACATTTACTTGACGCAAAATATAGTTACAAGGTACCCGCCGCCGCATCGCGCGGGTACCCTGCTAGTACTTATTAATATGCTTATTAATAAGTATAAAATGATATGTAGGGTCTTATGATATTAACGATACAAGCTCGGTCGTCATGGCTGCAACCGCCTGAGTGCACGAAGGAATCATGTGAACAAGTCCACGGTGGTGAAGCTGCAATGTTGTTTTTGGGACTCTATTTGGTGGCGTTAGGCGTTGGAGGTATTAAAGGATCACTACCAGTACACGGTGCTGAACAATTTGATGAAAATGACATTAAGGGAAGGAAACAAAGATCGACGTTTTTTAACTACTTTGTGTTTTGCCTTGCAATTGGTGCTCTAATTGCAGTCACATTTGTTGTTTGGATGGAAGACAACAAAGGATGGGTATGGGGATTTGGAATATCAATGCTAACAATCTTTTTATCCATCCCAGTCTTCTTGGCCGGTTCTTGCTTTTACCGCAACAAGCTTCCTCGTGGAAGCCCTCTAACCACCATCTTTAAGGTTCGATGGATTAATTTCCCTGGACTAATTTACAATCAACATTATTTATCATTTTCACAATTAATGTTGTGTATATGTTGTGTCTGCAGGTTGTAGTAGCGTCCGTGTTGAACACTTCCATTGTGAAGAGCTCTAGTAATGCCTCTATTAAACCGCAACAAAAAGAAGAAACCACTAAGCCAACATCCGAAACCCCTTCTTCGAGCCTTAGGTTCCTGAACCGGGCTGCCATCAACACACCCGCATGCAAATTCCTCCAATGTTCTGTCCTACAAGTCGAAGACGTCAAAATCGTGCTCAAAGTTCTCCCGATATTTGTTTGCACCATCATGCTCAACTGCTGCCTAGCCCAGCTATCAACTTTCTCTGTACAACAAGCCGCCACCATGAACACCAAAATTGGAAAGCTTAAAGTCCCACCGGCCTCTCTACCTGTTTTCCCGGTTGTCTTCATTATCTTACTAGCACCCATCTACGATCACATCATAGTCCCATTTGCCCGCAAAACAACAAAATCAGAAATGGGGATTTCCCACTTGCAAAGAATTGGGATAGGACTCCTCCTCTCGATTGTAGCCATGGCTATTGCCGCTCTAGTAGAGATAAAGCGCAAACGAGTTGCTACAAAAGCAGGTTTAGACACCCATGATCCGCTATCAATAACATTCTTGTGGATCGCATTTCAGTATCTGTTTCTAGGTTCTGCTGATCTTTTCACATTAGCAGGATTACTAGAGTTTTTCTTCACGGAAGCACCCGCAAGTATGAGATCTTTAGCCACGTCGTTATCCTTTGCATCATTGGCAATGGGGTACTACTTAAGCAGTGTTATAGTGTCAATCGTGAACAGTGCGACAGGGGAAAAGGGATGGCTCTCTGGTACCAACTTGAACCATTACAGATTGGAGAGATTTTACTGGCTAATGTGCGTTTTGAGTGCACTCAATTTCCTTCATTATTTGTTTTGGGCTAATCGCTACAAGTATAGGGGTGCAATCGTGAATCCTTAGGCTGGGTGTAATGGTGATCACCTTCCCACCATCTCCACATCAGCTTTCCAGCACACCACCTACAGCCGTAGTGGTAACTACCTTAACCAAACACATAAAAATACCCTACTTTATACAAACGTACCCCACAAAATACCCTACACACACTCACAAACAGAAAAATAATAATAATAAGAAGGTGGGTCGTCACTCCCCTTTTCCTTTTCCTTTTCCTTTTTTTTTTTTTTTTTTCCCGTTAGGTGAAGACCTTCAACCTTATATCACCACCTTCACGCGCCATCATTTCCCCAGTCATGGCATTCACTCGCCAAATGTGACCTTCACGTGTGTTGGGAAGGCACCAGTACACCCCATGCTCTTAACTGAAATGAAGACACAGTGGCAGCTGAGATGGAACTAACTGATTGCAGATTCATACATACATGACATCTATTTACAATTCTTGTCAATAGTGATCTTTGTTTTGGGGTGTGAAACATGATATAGATTTATGCATAGCAAGGTTTACAAAGTCATCAAAATGTGTTACCATGCCACTGAGAATAACGCTGTAATACTTCATTCATTTTACCTGCAGTTGTAACATTGAAAACTGAGACCCATGAAAACACACATATGTGCGGTCTTAATACTGATCAGTGATCACACACTAAGACACAGTATCGAGGAGTTAACTTTGAGCTATAACTTCGAGTATAACATTGAGGTCAGTGTGGTAACCTCACTTTCTATGGCTAGAAATCGAAGTTACATGAAAAAAAATCTAAGTCAAAAAATGATGTATCAAACCTCCTCTGTTTTGATATTTGGTTTCTTGTAATTGCACCCATTCTGAGACATAAGTTCAGATTCTACATCTTTTAACCTTGTGTCTGAAAATTATATCTATCCAGAGATATAAGAAAGCTCATTAATTATTTTTTTGTATGCTACTCTTTTGACAAACCTAGAGAAAACTCATGGAACTCTTACAACTCATCAATAGCACACAAGCTCAAAATTCAGATTAAATTTCTTAGATAAGCTTATATAACTTTTAGAAGGCCCCTTTGATGCACAATTGACAAATGCCCTAGGCATAGTACGTATTTCGACTTGTTCATATACTGATGAAGAGCCACGTAAATGTGACAGATTTAACTTGTATTGAACCATATATATATATTTATATTCATCCAAAAAGTTCGAACACGTGTGATACATTTTCTAATATTTTCATGTCATGAGTTCGAACAAGTGGCAATCATTCCTGAGCTCCTAACTGCTACTTTTACGGCACCCACCACACTAAGTTGCCTTATCTCCGGCCTTGGGTTCAGGTTTTCATGCTTCACATTCATCTGAACCTCAACAAAGTATGCTATCTGTAACACATAAGTTGTCGAACACAAGAACCATAAGTACTTTCTAGATTTGGTCAAGAAGCTTATGCTGAATTTACATGACACAACTTGTTTTGTGAACCCATAATAGACGATTATTACCTTGCCAGTAGCATTTCGCACAGGTGACATGTGCAAGGAGTTCCAAAATGTAGTCCCATCTTTTCTGAAGACATAACCAATCAACAACAATTCATTCCTAACCAACATGTAGTTATACGTTTAAATGAGATGCTCACCTGTAATTTAGGATGCAAGTGATGCAACCTTGACCAGTTTCAATGCTATTTCTAATCTGCAAATTAATAATAGCAAAATCCTCATGATTGTTATGTATACAACTATATCCATGAATTTGGTAATAAAAATTTGACAAGAGACAGTTTTGATTTTCAAACCTGCAATTCAGCTGAGTCATCCGTTTCCTGTCCGCTCAAAAATCTACTATTCTGTCCCAGTACTTCATGTCTAGCATATCCTAGTAACAATTATTTATGAAAACAGCAAATTTAACACAAGTACGCAAACCCAGCAGTTGCAGCAGGCAAGTAAAAGTAGTAAGTCAAGTTAAATATGCAGGAAAACGAAGAGGAAACGATTATTAATCATTGGTCCTCATGGAACTGCTGCTGTATAAAGTGGACTATTAGGTTTAGATTGTATGTTTAGAGATGTGACGACCGACGAGTATTATCCTTTTTATTGTTGCTTCGTAAATAACAATAATTAACATTACTGAAAAATCGGAATAATCAGTTTCCTAGTGCATCCAAACACCCCTTTTAGCATGTTGACAACAAAAGCAACAACAAATTCAAATGCAGAAAAGTACTACGAGTATTAGTGTGTTTTCTTTGTTGAGTCATGTACCTGTCAATTCTAGGAAGGCGTCACTAGCATACACAATCGGGACACAAGTCTTATGTGGATCCGTCCTACAAGGTTATGAGCAGAATAAAGACTCATTAGTGCCATTAATTCCTATGTATTTGTAGGATTTGCAAAACAATCTGTTTAACAGAAATAAAATAACTCACAAGACAAAGCTTTGTTTTATTCTACCAAGAGATATGTATAAGGATGCACCAACACGGCTCATATAACTTGCACAACATCTCTTATCAGAAACCAATCTACCGGTTAACTGGCTGTAGTGTGTCAGCATGGAAAGTATGGTGCTCATAGCAGTGTGGGCTCGTTGTTTCTCCAGATCACTCGCCTTGCATAAACTGTCAGCTAATTCTGCATGTTTAAAGAACAACAATATTTACATAACATGTAACTGGACTTTTTTCTTAATGCATAATGCTATGAAAACACGAGTATTCATTTCTGATCGCACGATCAAAGGGCTCAAAATGCAAGGAAAATACTGTATACAAAGACCATATATAGGGTGTACGTCTAGCAAGAATTAGTATATGATTTGAGCTACTAGAAGTCGTCCAAACCTGTATCATCTGCTAAAACTGAATCGAAACTAGAAACGCAACCCAACTCTGCCACTGTATCAGAACAGACCTCCCTTCTACAAAACCCTAGACCCTTCTCACAAAAATTCATTCTCGAAAAGTCACTCCCGGAACGTGTCGGTTTAGGCATGATGGGGACTTGAACACCAACAAAGTGGATGAGTCTGCCATCATCCGTACTAAAAACAGGAAACATATGAAACAAAGTCCAAAAGGGTGGTGTCAAGTTGTTTTTGTGATAGTTTAATAAAGTAAGTTGAATAGAAGTCTCTTGTGCAATGGCATGTCTAATATCCAAGAGTGATCTCCTATTATTAATTCCAGCTTGTTGAAACATGATCATCTGATGCTTCCCAATAACATCTTCATCTGAAGAATATCCACACATTTTCAAGAATTCCCTTGAAGCAAAAACAATCGGGTGGCCAGGAAGACAAGGGTCAGTTATGGTGAAACTGTAAGGCAATTCATCAAGAGCTTCTCTTACCCAATATGAGTACCTACTATTTATAGATTCTTCAATAGCACTAGAACTAGATTGCTCCTCCATTCAGTAACACTTATTAATGATACAAACAAGATTATTATTAATCCCAATCCCATGTATGTGTTCAATAAAACACGAAATCTTATAACATGTATACCAAATTAAAAAAAAAGACTTTGTTCAAAAAAAAAAAATATCCAAAAAAAAGACAACTGACCAAAGAGATATCGAAGGGCTATGATATATGGTGGTTGTTTAAGATATGATATGTGTTATGTGTGCGTGACTCACTTCTTTCTTGTCTTTTTCAAGTACTCATACATATGTATGTTATCTTTAATACTACCACTTGCAGTTGTATATGTCCATTTTGTCCTTTAAAATATGGTGTTATATCCACTTTGCTAGATTGTCGACATCGGAATATCATCGTGCAAAACGTTTTGATTACATAATTACTAACGCTGCGTTCTCGAGTTATTTCATTAAAGAAAATGGAAGGAAAGTGAAAAGGTTTACTCCCACATCGTGTTCTCGAGTTATTTCATTAAAGAAAAGGGAAGGAAATGGAAGTAAACTGGAAGTAAAGTTAGTTATATTTGTATGAATTTTTTTTACTTCCATTTCCGCCCAAATATGGGAGGAAAGTGTTTACTTCCATTTCCTTCCCTTTTCTTTAATGAAATAACTCGAGAACACAGCGTAAATGAAATTTTATTTTTCGTTTAGAAAAGAAACTAAAAGTTCATTTTACAACGTTTTGATTTTTTATATTCGAGGTCAAGCTTTTCTAATGGTATAAAAGTATTTTATAAAATATTAGCCGAAACCAAAGTCAAATGTAAATAGGTTCAATTTTTCATCCAAAAACAATTAAATGATGAAAGAGACCCTATTTTGGTGTAACAATATGCATGTGTGAGATAAAGAAAAACAAACTTTTGCGATTTTGTTATATTATTTGTTAAAACAGATATGTCTTACAAATATAATATTTAATATCTCTTAAGAGTATTTTTTTTTACACTTTTGTATGGTACTTGTATAAAAACTTATATGCATATTTTCTGAAAATTTAGTTCATACAAATATGTGACGGTTCGATTTTTTCAGTTTGATTTTTCATACAAAATTAAAATCAAAACCCAAACCAAAATTTTTGGTTTTTAAAGATCAAAATAAACCGTCGGTTTGAAGTGGTTCGGTTTTTATTGGTTCTTTCTCCTTTTGGGGTTTGGTTCGGTCTTTCGATTTTTTTATGAACCCTGTCATTATAATAATGCAAACACTTGAATTATGTAAATGTTACTTCAACTATGAGATATTTAATATCTTATCACGATTTCTTTACAAGTCTAACGAGAAACCGAAATAATATCAATCCACAACCCAGTGAACAACAGGTTTCACATACCATGTGCGAAAACTAGTATTGTATTTCTAAAAATGTTATACACCGTTTTCATTAGCAATTAGTTTTGGTGTTGATCAGGTTGGGAAGATATCAACATCAAAATGAGCGTGACTCACTTATGTTAAACTAGAAAATTCGTGAAATTTATAATACAAAGCCAAAGTACGTCAACAACATAAATTAAATATTGGTAAAATCGTCCTCTAGTTTCTGACCTGCTTGTTAGCATATCGTTAATTTTTCTCTGAGCAATTTGCATGTGTGTGGCTCTAAAATCAAACTTATTTTCAGCTGACTCAATTTTATAAGATATTAAAAAAAGAGATGATATGCACACCATCAAAACTATGTACACACTATTCATATCACTAATAGTGATTTTGTAGTGTGCACATCATCTCCACAAATACTATAAAAAAAATTAAATGTCCACATTATCCCTAACATAGTGTACTTTAATATATTTAATAGATGATAAATGATCAGTGGCGAAACTAAAAAATTTAAGTATACGTAGCATAAAAAATATTTTTTACTTCAAGTTCTAACTAATATAGAATAAAAAGTATGATATCTACACAATTTATATAGAAGCTAACAAAGTTACCTTGATCACCCTAAATTAATTTTCCTTTTCGATCTTTCCTGGATTGGAAGTGCTTTATCACATTTTCATTTTTCACATCGATGAATACTTCTTTCTCTATGCTACAAAGTACAAACTATTACCCATTCGATTACGGAGATCCGACTTTATCAACTTCATTGTGAAAAAACATCTTTCCATTATTGCAGTAGCCACGAGCAAAACAAAAGCAAGCTTTAATAACTTATATGTCAATGGAAAAGAGTTATGTTTATCTAATCTCATCATCTCCTTAGCAAGCTCTATAGTAGTATTCATTGAAGAATTTAAGTTATATATCAATAGGATTTACAATTGTAGAAGACATTGAAGAATTTATTGATCCTAAGTTATCACAAGTAGTTTTCGGAAGACCTTTTGGTGAAATCACAAACTTAATTGTTGATGGGAGAGACGGAACAATGACTTTCACTGATGGAATTAAGGAGGTTGGTTACCAAACACCATATAAGTCATGGGATTTGATTGATTTAGATCGGGATGCCCAAGATAGGATAGGATCACAAGTTGTTCTTAGTGATGATGGTGTTAGGAGAGGATGTACAAGCCCTCTTGATTTATCATGTGGGTTCTTCAAGGATGTTTCTAAGCGAGATTCTAAGTATAGGAAAATGACTTAACACTTATCGACCCAAAATATATACACTTTGAAGGTGACACTTAGAGATGGAAAAACTCATATGTTAATTGTTTTGAAATACAAATGATGAATTTGTATTTCCTTGAAATTTCTTCCAAGACTCTCACCTAGTCCTAGGGAGAGATGAACCTTTGAATGCTAGTACATCAGGAAATATAGAGAGTGAATTCTTTTTGTGTGATCATGAAAAGGATGATAGTGAGAATGTGACGGAGGATGGAGTCACGTAATAGAGCCTGACTTTGAGTCTAGCTACATGACTCGTAAATAAAGAAAATCGCTTATTGGGAGGCAACTCATATTTTTAATTGTTTCATGTTTTTATTTTTAGTTGTTTGTGTCATATATGCTTCAACACAATTGTTTAATTTTCATGTTTCGAATAATTTGTGAATATACTTTATTTTGTTTTTAACATTGTCTTAATTGCATATAAGGTATTTTACAAAAAGATAAGTGTAAGGAAATTCATATTTTGTTTAAAAGAACGAAATTCGAACATGAAAAATTTACAATTCATGATTAGCATATATTCTATCTTGTTTGTGCAGCGAATTCCAGGTTTTAATAATTAGATTTTTTTCAGAAATTT
The DNA here is from genome assembly GCA_030686995.1 of Artemisia argyi. Classification (NCBI taxonomy): domain Eukaryota; kingdom Viridiplantae; phylum Streptophyta; class Magnoliopsida; order Asterales; family Asteraceae; genus Artemisia; species Artemisia argyi. The sequence goes on along the minus strand of JARVZY010003595.1, from coordinate 4,105 downwards.
TCTAGGAAATAAAATAATATGTCAGGTAATCCCTGACGGCGTCACCCTTGCAAAGTGACGACGTCAGGCACTTTATCAACAAATTTTTCAGATTTTTGTTTTCAGTCAAATCTTATCTTTTGAAAATTTTCAGAAATTTTCAATTTCCAGATTTTTGTATACATTTATTTTGCAAGCATTATACGTTATTCGCTTTCTAGTTTAATTTTTATTATACATAGTGTTTGCCGCTGATTTTATTCGAGATTTCGTGTTTTTGTTCTTATAGATTTACAGGTTACATTGAACGAGAAGCAAATTTTGTTAATACAAATATCGCCTAAAAACGTTTTTTATATTTTACGATCTTTGCTAAGTTTTGTTAATGACAAAGTATGAAGTTTAGCTATAAGTAAATCATCACTTTAAGTGTTTAAGTCTTGTTTAACTAAGGTTTACATTTCCTTTTAAACAAAACATTGTTTTTATTTCTTAAATTAGAAAGTGTCTTGTCACATCACATTTATTCCTTAAAATAGTAATGTCACATCACATTTAGGGCAAGCTTTGTCCATATATATTTATGGTAAGAAAGAGTGTTTGACTAACCTTATGCTTGCTTACAAGTCTTGTGTTTGACTAGGTTTAATGTGATGTGACCTTGTTTGGTTTGGGAGATTTATTGCAAAAACCAACTGCAGCCCTGACGGTACCCTGGGGGTACACGAGCGGAACCCATCTGAGGGTTCCACCTGATCCGCCAGACATGCAGAATAGTTTGCTATAAATACCAAACCATTTGTTTGTTTTGTGTAACCCTTTTAGGACATATATTCACATACTCTCTCAACTAACTCAGTAACCTTTTTGATTTGTGATTCTCTTATGTAGCAAGGGACTTCACAAGATCATTCAAGAAGTTACAAGCTTCAACTCTAAAGTTGCAAGTCTTGGTAGTTTGGTCATGTATAAGCTTTGATAGTTTATACTTCATGTGTGTCATGTATATAGATGTAAGTGGTTAGTATTTTAGGCCTCAAAATACGTAGTGTGTCGGGAGTTGTTGTAATCTTGTAAAAGAACTAACGGGAGTGGTTGTACCCTTGGAAAAGAACTCGACATCTAGCTTTGTGTCGGTAAAAGTGTAAGCGACGAACGGGAGTGGTTGAACCCATGTAAAAGAACTCGACATCTAGCTTAGTGTCGGTAAAAGTGTAAGCGACGAATGGGAGTGGTTGTACCCTTGTAAAAGAACTCGACATCTAGCTTAGTGTCGGTAAAAGTGTAAGCGACGTTGTAAAGGTTTTCTCCGCCGGTGAAAGGAGCTTGTTGATTAGTGCTTATAACTCTCGAGTTGGAAACTCGGGGCGTGGATGTAGGGCAAGGAAAAAGAGTCCTTGTAGCCGAACCACGATAAACAATCGTGTTATGGTTTGATCGTTTCTTTCTTTATCTTTGCTTATTACATGTTGATATTTAGTTAGAATTGCTAAGATACATATAAAGCTTTTCAAAGAACTAAACTAGTTAAGATGTGTTTGTATCTTCAAACAAAAGTAAAAGCTTTCCTAATAACTAAACAAGCAAAGTTAAGATTATCACAAGCAAAGCTTTTCAATGTATGAAACTAGTAAAGTTAGAATTGATATCTACATAAAAAGCTTTTCAAAGAATCAAACATATAACATTGTGTTTATATCTTTAAGCAAACGTAAGGTTTCTAAAAGGATATTTAAGCTAAATAAGAATCGAAAAAGCGGTAAACTATTCAACCCCCCTTCTAGTTTTCCACAAATTTTATCTTCTCGGAGGATTTGACTGTATTTCCATTTTCTGTTCATACTGAGCTAATTAGGGGAGTACTAGTTTCTTTATCTATTTATTTTTCCCTTTATCATATTTTGGTACTTTAAAGAACATTGGGGATATTGTTCAATTTAAGTATAGGGAGGGTAAAAAAAAAGACACCTCAAAAACTAGTCACACATTTGTTATTTGTTTTGTTCTTTAGTAATTGTGTAATAAACCGAAAGAAATACTTGTAAGGTAATTTTAGCACAAAATTTAAATTTTTTATGACATTTACAAGTGAAACTTTAGTCTTAATAAAACGTCTCATGGATAGGAGTTATATAGCTAGCACAAAAACCCTACCACTCAAAAATTCCACCAAAAAATGTGAGGTTTACCTTTAGATATTTAGAAAAAAAAAAATTCACCTTTAATGCTTATGAGTATACCGGTAGTATATAGATTCTAGAACTTGCTTTAGTGATGCATTCCGATATCGCAAACTATTCCTCTAGAAAATGATCAATTCTCCGTGTCTTGCCTACATTATAACGGTTAGGTACTTTGTCTAGAAGGATTGTAAAACTTCTTTTGTTTACAATTATCCGCATCAACCTCTTACCTTTCAAAAGATTTAATATATTATATAAGAGACAAATTACATAAACATTATAACTGAAGAAATAGTCTTAATAAACAAGTAGACTAACCTGCTTCAAACTGAGTTTATGTTGTGCAAATAAAGTATCAAATGAAGCTTTAAGAGTTGATGAAGACGTGTCATCCACATGAACTACACCAAAAAATCTCTCCTTAACAATTCGAAGTCTATTATCATATCGCAAAATGAGTGCCATTTGTTCCTTTTAAGATACGTCAGTAAACTCATCAACTAACAAAGAAAACAAGTCATCCCCAATTTATGAAATAATGGAATCAAGAATCTCTTTTGAAAAACATTCACATATTTGTTTATGAATATCTGGAGATTTTAGTGTATAATTTAAAGGAGTCTGTGCGACAACTTTACGTGTTTCCTCATTTTGATTTGCGAGTACTTCATATAACTCTAAGAAAAGTCCTTTTTTCAAAGAATGTTTCTGCTCATCATAAGCACGACATGGTAACGAAGCTTTAATTAAGAATCTGTACGCCTCAACCGAATGATTCAAATGAATTCGATAATCTTTTTTCTCGCCTTCACTGTGATTTTTAAAAGCAACATGAATATAATGTTTTTGCTTTAACAAAATTTCACATTTTTGAAGTGCTTTGTTGTGATAACTATTAACTTCGGCCACATGGTTGCTCAAGCCATGCTCTTTACTCCAACTATTAAAACCATCCATCCCAAATTCATCATTTCTACATTGTTTTCCAATAGAGTCTATAAACAAATAACAACACAAACAAGAGGCCTTGTCCACCTTTACACTATATTCCAACAAAGGGAACTCATCAAACCAACTTACAAAAAAACTTCTTACTTTAGTCCCTATTGTTTTTTTTAGGAAACTTATGGCCATGTGTTTGACAATCTTGTTTGCCCAAATACTTTCGCCTTATTTCATCTCTTATGTTAGCGTTATAACTTAAAATGCTTGGCCTCTTAGACGGATTCCATGGAAGAGTACCCAAATCAATACCATTTGATGATGTAGGAAATGGTCTAGGTTTTGGAATCGGTTTAGGTATAGCTTCTGGAATACGTTTTGGTAAATTTTCTTCAACATCAATACCACTTATCGATGGAACTTTCTTTTATAATATCTTTATATAGAGATTAAAGACTATTAAGATATACAACACAAATAAGCTAATAAAAAAATTACATTTATGATGTCTTTGTTTTATATAATAAAGTAACTAAGTAAGCATTAAACAAGTGAACAACTAATCAAGTATGAGCTAACATTACAATTTATAAACTCTAAGAATCTTCAATCCAAAACCTTAAAGAAAACACAAAGATCAAAATCATGTTCTTACCAAACAAGCTCGAATAATAGTAGTTCACAAAAAGATCGTTAATTCTTGTTGGTTCGTCTCTTCGTCAATAATCCTCATACCTTAATCTTCAGTTTTAGTTTTTCTTTCTTGAGGCTGCAAATAACAAATCAATTGTCAAATGTATTGTTTCTTAAAAGAAGACTAAAAGTCAATAACTAGTAAATAACTATCGGGATTTTTTTAAAACTAAATGTGCTTCAGGGATTTTTTTTTTTCTTTTGTTATTGGGTTTAAGCTTTTAGAATATGCGTATGTTAGATTGTTATATGTAGCACAAATGTAAAAATACAACATACAAAAAAAAAAAAAAAATAATAAAAATAAA